>PVKA01004832.1:0-25621 GCA_004027165.1 Ctenomys sociabilis
AGTGTCCTGCTGAAGGAGCAAACCCCGAGTGTCCTCCTGAGGGAGCAAACTCAGTGTCCTGCTGAGGAGCGAACCCCGAGTGTCCTGCTGAAGGAGCAAACCCTGAGTGTCCTGCTGAGGGAGCAAGCCTCGAGTGTCCAACTGAGTAAGCGAAACCCAAGTGTCCTGCTTGTCCAAGATGGTGTCACAGAAGTGAGGGCAGGAAGGTTCCACCTCAGTCCTCACCCTTCATCCCACCTATGACAGCAAATCCAGCCATCCTAGGAGGTCCTGGGTGGTCAGAAGGTGTGCACAGCAGGCAGCCCTCCCATCTTCAGGGCCACGTGCACCTGTGCAGTCAGGCTGGAGGAAGAGGCAGGCAGGCCCAGCGTGGACAGGGAAGGGTGGTAAAGGGATGGTACTGGAGCTGTGGGCTCTGGGCCCCGCAGTCTGGGTGACCAGGACAGGGAGAAGCCACAGCTTTGCCTGGCTGGCAGGCGCTGCTCATACGGACCTGTAGCTGCATGTATGCCAGCTGCTCAGGTGGAGATTGGGAACATGGAGCGTCCATGGCCCACCAGGAGCTCACCTAAGCCTCGTGGGGACCGTCCTGCTGCTATGAGCTGTTTCTCAGAATGCAGAGGGTGGGGTGCTAGCGTGTAGCTTTCCAAATGTGCAGTTGCACTCCGCAGAGTGGAAAGTCAGAGTCACTTGAGGTTGCGGGAGGGGTGGAACAGGGTGAGCTCTTTATTTGGGAAGGGCCGGCGGATAGATAAGGATGCTCTAGGCCACACACGACGGAATATTATTTGGCTTTCAAAAGGAGATCCTGCCTTTGCAGCAGTGTGGATGAACTGGGAGAACAGGAGGGGAGGGAGGAGTGGGCACAGAAAGCAAACGCGGCGTCCCCTCACTCCGGTGAGGACGGCAAAGGATCCAGGAAACAGCGCTAGCGACTTCCAGGGTGGGGATAGAGCGGGAGAAACAGATGAAAGGCCTGCAGGGCGGGAGACAGCTGCTCCCACGGGAGGCGGGGCTGGGTGACGCTGCGTGGCGTCTGAAAGTCTGCAGGAGTAGGCGCTTGGAACTCTTGCCGCAACGCCAGAGCCGTAGGCACAGAGCTCCTTGTGCAGCGATATCCTGTTTAAATGTAAGTCAGGTCTCCTGAAATGCACAGTGAAAAACACATTTTTTAAAAATAAATGCTGCTGGAAAACAACCAGGAGGGATGGACACCGAGCTCCCGGGCCCAGGGCCGGTGCAGGCAGAGCGGATTTTTTTTTTTAAATGTATTTAGTAAGGTATCTACAGGGTGTTCAGGGTCTCACCACGTAGACTGGACTCCTAATGATTCTGTTTTCAGCCTCCCAAGCGCCTGGACTACAGGCGCACGCCAACAGGCCCAGTCTCTTTCTCAGTCTCAGACTGCCCTGGGGGCGGGCGGCGCGGCACGATGGGATCGAAGCCTGGCCTCTGCGCTTTGCCTAAGCAGGTGCTTTAATCGGAGGAGCGGCACTCTCGGGGGGGGGGGGGGGTTCCTGGGGGCGGGGCCCAGGCCTGAGGCCCCAAACCGACATTCAGTGAGGGGCCTTCTTGAGGCAGGGGTGGCACAGGCCTCGGAATGCTTCCCACCAGGTGGAAAGAGCAGGGCCTGGAGAATTTCAGAGGAGACACTGGAGGGGAAGGCTCCGGGGACACAGAGCACACAGCACGGTGCGTGGGTCGATCTTCCTCGGAGTGTGGTGAGTGACACTCTGCAGAAGCCACCATGGAGATGGGCCTGTGTTGCCCGTATCATCCTGTGGCTGTCAGATGGCACACCCGGAGAGCCTGGGAAGTCGGCAGCTCCACACAGAGCCGCCCCACCCCTGCCCTGTGTAGGTCCCAGGTGCCAGCCAAGGCCTACGATGACAAGCTGATCTGATCGCTGGCTGCACCCTTGTGCACTTGGTCCCAGCTGCCCTTCTCCCCAGGTGATCCCATCCCAGCCTCTGAAAAGACCCTTAATGGCCCAGGTTTGGCGCTGAAACAGATTTTCTTTGTCATGTTTTGGGGGAGAGGAGAGAGCATTAAAAACAAACAGGGAATAGCCACTCCTCCCATCCTCCATCACCATCTGCCCTCCCTTTCCTCCTGTCTGTCCTCAGGTCCCAGTCCAGATGACCCCTGCAGGAGGGGCGCTGGACCCACCAGCCGGGCCGCCAGCACAGCTCTGAAGCAGGGCCCGTGGCTGCACTCCCGCCCTTCTGCTCCGGGGGCTCTGTCTTCTCTCTGTCTCATCCACACGCACACATGTTCATGTGGTTATCCAAATGTGTGCTTGGGAGGAGATTGTCCCGTCCTCACTGCAGGCTCTATCCATAGCACTCAGGACCATGGACTATAGGTATGTGGGAGGATTCATGGAAACCACGGGTCCTCCTTGGTCCAGGGTCTTGTCTCCAAAGTCTTCACAGGGCCTGCAGAGCGGGGGTTGGAGCGCAGGTCCTCCATCTTCCTTGCCTCACCCACGCCATCTGGGGTCTTGGGTCTGCTCCACTCCCTGGGCCTATGACACCGGCTTCAGTGGTCAGCAGTCCTGAGGGTCACAGATGGCAGTATGGACACCAGGTCTTATCAAGGATCCTGTGGCCGCTCGGCCTCATCCCATTCCTCCACAGAGGAACAAGATTATTTTCTTCAAGGCATCAGAATGACTAAACTTAGCCCTAAATCTTGGGTGGGAGTTCTCCTTTCCAAGCACTAACCAGGCCTGACCCTGCTTAGCTTCTGAGTTAAGAAGAGATCGGGTGCACCCAGGGTGGAAGGGCCATCAGGATGGAAGAACACCGTGGGACACTCGGGGTGGAAGGACACCCAGGGATCTCAGCCATTTATTCTCCCCCTCTTGTGTTGGCTAAACCGGTGCAGTAGGCAGGTGGGTCACGTGTGCAGTGGCTGTGCTGAGTCCCAGGGACCTGAGCAAGGACACCTTTGTTGCCCTTGGTTGGAACAAATGGCTCTGGCTGGAGGCTCATGACATGTGTGGCTCCTTCCAGGAGGGCTGAGTAGCGTCCTCAGGTTTGTTTGCAAATCTGGAAGCCAAGACCTCAGAATGGGACTCCTTGGAGACAGGGCCTTTGGGGATGACTGAGAGGTGAGACCCAAAGAGGGACGGCAGTGTGAGGGCAGCGGCAGCTACTTCCCACAGTCTGTCCCACCCCACGCATGATCCATGGTTCCTGGCTCCGGGACCACGGCAACCCAGCTGCCCTGTGGCGGCCCTTGGCCAGCAGAGCCCTGCCGCAGTGTCCTGAGGAGATGCGTGCGGCCCACTGGTGGTGACTGGCTTTCTGGATGACATTGTAGGAGGAAACAAGGACACACTGTCAGGCCCACTACAAGGGATGCTCGCACTCCAGTCTCTTGCCATGGTCTGCCCCACACTGCAGGGATCCAGTCTGAGAGCTGGGGCCCAGGCCGGCAAGGGCTCTGGAAGCCGGAGGCAGGTAGAGGACAGAGGAGGCTTGAGGTCAGGCCATCTCTACCTTCAGGAGCCCAGGAGTGTGCAGGGAAGGTGTGACTATGGGTCCTTCTGAGGTTACTTCTTCACAGTGGTCTGACATCAGGCACCAGGGCCCTACAGAGGACTGGCTCTCAGCATGTCCCTATGAACAATTCCTTTGTTGACTGCAAACAGGAAGTATCTGCAAGAGTGCTATTAAATTAAAATAAGTGGTCAGAATGTCCTTGAAGGCCTTAATCCTTCTAATTTCCCCCTGTATTTCCTAAGATTACTTCCATTCTGAGCAGAATCGAGAGGGACACCCCAGTTGGCAGTAAGCCCTGCTCTATGCCACCCCACAAGACCCAGGCCCAATTGACGACGTCTCTTTAATACTCCAGCACCAATTTTACTCTCGTGGTTTTCAAAATAAAAACATGTGATCAGTCCTTTTTCCATTAAAAGTCTTTTTTTTTTTTTTTTTTTAAGGAAGACTAGGAGGTATTATACTGGACTGGTTCTGTCCCTGCCCAGAGTTGGAAAAGAAATGGTAAAACAGATTTTTTTTTTTTCTGCAGAAAAAAACATTGCTGGGAGAGAGGGATAAAATGGCTTGAGGGGTGCGGCCATCTCAGAGGTGCAGGGTGGTGGTCCAGGCATGCAGGGTGGCGCAGGCCTGGGAATGAATAGAGGCTCTTCCCAGATCCCAAGACGCTCCACGAGCGTGTGTCGGGCAGACAATGTGGACGGTCGGGACCGAGCTGGGCGCCATGGCCTGGTGCCAGCCGTGAGCCAGCTGTGCAGAACGCAAGAATCACAGCAGCTGTATTTAAGCTAGAAATTAAATCGCCTTTTATTTAATGTGCATAGTCTTTTTAGTTATCAGAAAGGAAACATTAGCAATTACGCAGTGTGTATTTCAGGGACAGAGCTGGATTTGCTGTTTTTGTCTGGGAGTCTATGATCCCTAATTCTAAGGCAGGACGGCGGCGAGTGGCCAGGTTTCCTGAAAGCCGTTCGCCTTCAACTACCTTCTCTTTGTTGGAGATGGGGCACTTGGATGAGGGCTGCAGAAACGACTGCTGCTTTGCGCTTAGCATGTTTGGATGCTAAGGTGGGCCTGGGGAAAAGGACTGATGCGAGGAAAAAAGAAAGGAAGGAAGGAAGAGAGAAAGAAGTGGAGGAGGGAAGCAGGAGGGAAAGGCTGTCACAGGCCGGTCCACACAGGAAATGCTTGCGTTCTATGGCAGCCGAGTTGAACTCTCCAGGGCTACATCTGAGGCTCTGGTGACCGCCTGACCCTGCGATGGCTAGCCCCCAGCTCCACAGGGAGCTCAGTGCTGCCCTGCCATGGTTTGCTGTGGGCCTCATGAGCTGGGCACAAGGAAGCAGAATGGGAACTGGGGAAGGTGGAGAGGCAGGCAGAGGGACAGGAAGAGAGAGGCGGGCACAGGGAGACTAGCCGAGAGGTGGCACGGGCAGCTGGGCGAGGACTTCGAATCCTCTGAGTGAAGTGTGCTGGTGTGGCTCTGGCCACCCACATGCTATCTGGGACTAGAGTCCGGGACTAGAATCCGCCTGAGAGCACCTAGCCAGGCCCAGGGTTCCTGACGACAACGCTGTGGCTTTCCTCCCATCCCTTCCGCTGCACTGTTCATGCCTTTGGGGGGACTGGGCCTGTCCAGTCTTCCTTCCCTGTCTGTAGGAAGAGTGAAGAAGCTCACCTTCCACCCGCACTCAATCCCCAAAGCCAGCAGCTTAGCCAGGGACAGGATGGCAAAAGGACAGAAGTCAACCGGGAATGGGGTCCCTCAAAAGCTGTGTGGCAAACCAGGTGAACCCTCCAGCTCCATATGTCAGAGGTCAGTGACAGCAAGTCTTCTGAAGCCCCTGTCACATTAAGAAGACCAGCCAGTGCGGCTCCTCCATTGTCAGTAGAGGGGTGGAGGAGGGCCGAGGCTGCAGCATTGCCAGAGCCGTGCTGGAGTTGTGGCTGATGACCAGGTTCTCTGGGCATCAGGGAGGCAACAGAGCAGGGGCGCTTGAGCCTCCTGCTTCTCTCCCTCCTCCTTCCAGCCTTGGCTGCAGGGTGGTGGCAGGCCCTCGTGCAGAGCAGCTGTTGTGGGCAGCAGTGGTGTGGACCAGTACATGGGGCATCCTCTCCCTGGCCGCGTGGCTTCCCTCCAGGGTAAGTCAGGGCAAGGTCCCAGAGGCCAGTCTTACCTCCTTCCCTTCTTCTCCCCCGTCCACACCCTCCTCCATCCTAGTGAGGAGAAGCTGAGGTTCCCTGCCAAGGGCTTGATCTTCAGGCTGACAGTGAGCTTGCTCCACCTCCGAGATCCAGACACCCAGAGCTAGCCACAAATAGGGCGAGGGAGCCAGGTGAAGCCGACTAGGAGAGCGCCATCAGTGGGATCAGAGGGTCACTAGTGGGATCGCGGTGTCCTGCTCAGTGGGCACGAGGTGGAGGATGTGTGGCTCAGGCATGTGGCACTGCAGATGACACTGATTTGGCCTTCAGACTGGGTCACAGAGGGCTGCAATGGGAAAGGCTTCATACAGCAGAGAGCTGGTGCACAACTGCTGTAATTAAAATAGGAAGTGGGGCATTTTATTAAGACCCATGCTATAGAGTTGACCTTCAAATTTAAAATCATCTTTGAAAAGATACTGCATGTGAAGAGGAAGTCCTGTGTGGCTTCCTTCCTTCCCGCCACTCTCCTGCAGTCACCAACAGCACCACGGCCCCAGGGTCCAGCTCCAGGTGGTGAGGAAGGAACCCTGTGTCCTGGGCACGACCCAGCCTCCCCCCGGCCCCCTGAGAGGCTGGAGGGCAGGAAGAAGGCACTTTCCACGGCCCCAGGTCCGCTTGGTGTGAGGTTATTCCAACCCCTGCATCCCAGTCCCAGACCCAACACCCGCAGACAGTCAGCACCTGGGAAGCAGCCCACGGGGAGAGCGCAGTGTGTGCCTTGTACCAGGCCTCCTCCTCCTCCTCCCTGTCTTCTCGGTGCCTGGTGCTTAACAGATACAGGTATTGTTTGTTATTTCATAGGTGAACTCTCACTAACATGAAATACATTAAGTAATCTCTTTGCTAATAGCAAATGTCATAAGGACAACCGTCCCCTCTAGCACTTGCAATACTGACTTTCTGCTCATGGCTTTGGTCAGAAGGAATGAAAATTCACCAGATTCAGGAAAGACCAACTAATCGAAAAATGCTCAAGGACACGGGACGTGTGCTGCAACAAGCTCATCTTGCGTGGGTCTGGGGTCAATTTTGCTCCCACAACTGAAATAACAACAAATTGCCATATAGGAAGGGAGCAAAGATTTGACAAACATGTGATATTCATTTTCTTTAAACTATTTGGGGGCAGCCTGTTTGGGACTCCTCCTCCTGTCTCTCTAGAGCAATTGCTATTTTCTGGTGCTTTTCTCCAGTACAATTTCCTACTTTTTAGAAAACAAAAATCAGAACTCTACTTCAGGACCAAAAATCCCACAAAATTCTATTTTATAGAATTTTTAAAAATATACAACATCAATAATAGTACAGACACACGTCCCTTGAAAACGTGCCAGAATTACAATACGCACAGCACAGCACTGATATCACCCCATGACCAGGCAGGGCAAGAACGGATCAGTGCAGAAAGCCTTCAAGCAGCGAGCCCCTCCACAGGTCAGCACCAAGACATGCTGGAAGGGCATCTGAAATCATAGCAGCAAATCCTACCAAAAACTTCACATGAAATAAGAAAGACAAGGGCAAACATGACTCATTTTACAAAAACAAGCAGCAAATGTCAAAATATTGTATCCCAGGTTTCACTATAACCAAATTGCAAAAGTGGTATCAAAGTTTTCATGGATAAGCAAGTGTCATCAGGCATAAGAGTGGTGAAATGAAAATAAAGAACAGAAAAAGTTGCTTCCATAGCATCATACTTTATTTATTTATTTTTAAAATATTTTATTTATTTGGTACAGCTCCTCACTGTTCAACTCGGACTTACAGTGATCCTCCCTCTCAGCCTGCCCAGCACTGGGGCTGCAAGCATACACTGCCAGGGCTGTGGCGTTGGCTCAGCGGTCTAAGCACCTGCCTGGCAAGGGCAGGGACCCAGGTTCAATCCCCCGCACCACACGCTGTGCTGGCTCTGGAATCCCAGGCGAGCCATGTAGCCCCAGAATCAGGCATGGCGATGCACACTTACAATCCCAACCCTGGAGAGGCTGAGACAGGAGGATCACTGCAGGTCCGAGCTGCATAGCTAGACCCGATACCAAATAAATAAGGAAATAAAAGATTTAGAAAAAGAGAAAAGTATCAGAAAAGCTATGAACTCATAATATAAATAATATATAAGTGTGAACATAGGCTTATATGTACACCTATAATGTGCCTAAATTCAGAATGAAAATGCTCAAACTTTCATCATAAATCATATGATAAAATATATTTGCATCTGTCTTGAAGACAGCATATGTAATAAAACAGCCAATATTGAATTCCTATCATTTGTTAATGAAATTCTGTATCATTTCTAATGTTTTTAAACTATTTTTATATTCTCTTAAAAAATTAAAAATCATTTGTGATATAGGGACAATGAAATAACTTAAAACTTAAATTTAAAAAGAGATCTAAATTTGTTAATGGTGAGAAAATGCCAATTAAAATGCCAATAATATCTCATTGCACTAATAAACTTTTGAATACTTCAGTATTTCAAGGTGGCAACGGGCGGTGGTGTGGCCACAGAGCGCTCATGTGTAGCTACAGGGACTGCAGCGTCCTCTGCGGAGGGGGACAGGAGGGGCGCGGGAGATTAAAATTAAACATACATCTGCCCTGGGCCTGGAAATTCTCCCCAAAAGCCGCTCAGAGAGTACAGCTGCTGGCACGTAAATGCATTTACTCCAGATTATTTACTGCAGACTTGTTCAGGTTAGAAAGAAACGTAGGCACAAGAAATACCCAGTAGGGTCTGCAGCTCCACTCGCTCATCCTCAGACGCCCACACCATCTGGACTCATCAAATGCCATATTTCATAGCAGAGGGGATTAGGGAAAGTGGCACAAGAATGGCAGGGGAACGAGCATGTGTCAGTAGAGGAACTGCTGAATTTGTGACAGCGTCCGCCCTGGGCTACGAAGCGGCCTCCAAATGCTGTAATGGATGACAATTTCGCAAGGCCAGGCGCGGGGCTGGGCTCCTGCTGGGTGCTGCCGAAAGCAGGCTCCAGTCTCAGCAGGTTGAGCGGTGATCGCCTTCCTTGTGTGACAGTCAGAAGGCAGAGAGGACCGCGGGGTGCCCACTTGGTGGTGTGCAGGTCCCCAAGGGCAGTGGAGTACAGCGATCACCGGGCAAACGTGATGTGTTCATCTATAAGCAGAAGCTAAATTCAAAGGTTATCAAACTAATGACAAGATCTAAACCCGTACTCCACCTCTTGGAGGTCTAACAGCTACAACTTCAAATGAAACGCGTCACAATGGCGTGTTTTATTCTCCATGCAAACACGTCTCCAGAGTTTTCCCAGGCTTAGCCATGGCACCATTATCCATCCAGTGGCTGAAGCCAAAACTGCAGGAATTATCCCTGATTTCACAGCCTCCTGGCACCCCACATTGCTGCTCAGGACCTCCCCACCTCTATCCTGCTGCATCCTACCACCTGGGTAGGTGCTGTTTATGATAGAGTCCTATATAGGATCCAACCTCTGCATTCTCTCCTTTGTAAGCCATTCTCTGACCGGGAATCCCCTTTGAAACCATAAATCAGGTTATATTTTCCATCTGTTTTTCCCTTGGAGATGTTCACATTGCCTAGGTTTTCCACTGCTTATTGTCTGTTTTAGAAAGTTTTACAGAAGCATTGCATCCTTGTACTAAAGCACACAATTTTTTTTTTTTTTTTTTTTTTGTAATTTAGGTAAGGGTCTACAGGGTGTTCAGGGTCTCACTACTAGATTATACTCATACTGATCCACCTGTTTCCAGCCTCCCAAGAGCTGGGATTTACAGGCGCGTGCCACCACACCCAATCTCAAGTGGGCCTGTGTCCAGGGAGCCTTGGTAGGGGCAAGCTTCCCGGCAGGAGGGTGGGCTTTCAGGACCTAGCGTCCTTGCAGGGTTGTAGGGTTGGTGAGCGTCATGTGGTGAAAGCGCCTCGGGAGCTCCACGGCACCCCGCCTCTTGGACCTCTGCAGAAGGCAGGAGTTCAGAGCCAGGCATCTAGACACACGCTTGTTCCCTGCCATTCTTGTGCCACCTTCCCTAATCCCCTCTGCTATGAAATACGGAGAGCAAAGTCCAGATGATGTAGGCGTCAGAGGATGAGCGAGTGGAGCTGCAGACCTTACGTGGTTCCTGGCCCTGGGACACCAGCCTTGAGTGACCCCGTCCTGAGCACCGTCTGTAGAAGCTGGGGAGTGTCCTAGGCTCTTGCCACCCCAAATGCTATTGGTGGCTTTCCTAGCTAGGTGCCTGCATCTGGGCCCCCATGGAGACCTGGATCCAGGAAAGGATGTGCTAAGGAAGGTGGGCAGTCCAGGAAAGTTGGAAGCGGGTCTCACATGTGTGTCTGCCTCTGACACTCCCAGCTTGGAGCCCTGAGCACTTCCCAACCCCAGCCTGACTCTGGGCCACCACGTATCCCTCACCCCTTTTCCTATGAGACTGCAGGGATCCAGGGAGAATGCTACTGGGAGGGAGTGGTGGAGAAGGGACTGGGTGGGACACGACTTCGGGAGGGGAGAGACTTCTCCCTGCGATCCTTGGGCAGCGACCACGCGTGACTTCAGGTTGGAGGAGATGGGCCTGGGGGCGCCGGTGTGCCCCTGGGGGAAGCTGGATCCCTTCCCTCCCTGCCCTGCACCTAACGATGATGATGGAGCTCCTCGCAGGAGTGGGTGATGTGCTTAGAGCATCTCGAGTCTTCCTGCGCCCCCTCTTCCCTTCCTCTTCTCCAGCTTCCCTTTTACAAAATAGCTTTCTGTGTTTCTTATTGCCTTTTATTATTTTGCTTTTTCATTTATTTATACTTCGGGTTCCTCAAATGAGAGAAACCGCGTGGGAGCAAAGCCCACGCAGCAGGTTTACCTCACTTAACTTCGTGGCCTCAAGGTGCATCCGATGATCACGAGTTTTTGCCACCAGGGTGTTAACATATTAACAAGACGCCACACGAGTTTCCTAAGGGGTGGAAGGTCACTGTTCAGATGTGAGAGGCGGGGACCGGGTCGTTTGGTAGATTTAGTCCCTCCATGGTGTGAGCTGCAGGCGAAGCCACACCGGCAAGCCCACAGGGGAGACAAGGAGCACGGCTGAGGGCCACCCCACGCACGGGCATCAGAAGAGGAAGAGCCCTTGCCGTGTGGGGCCAGCCATGTTTCTGCCTGCCCGTCATCCTTAAGTTCAGACCAGCAGCTCTATCTGCTTATCCTCCAGGGAGGCGGAGGGCTCTACCCACCAGCGTGGGCTGAATGTTCAAATCAACTTGAAGTTAATCCGTGCCACAAAGGCCCATAAGCCCAGACCACAACAAGTCTGCATAATAAATTCTTTGTGCCAGGAAATAGGTATTAAATTGTTTTAATGCAATAATGTTTAGGTAAGTCGAGGGGAAAGGGGACCGCCTACTGAGAGATATTTTCTACACAAAATTAAATATTATAAAACCGTATTATTAAATTCTGTCAAAGAGGTATTAATCTTGTTACGTTGGCTTGGAAGCTTGGGTTCTCTAATTATGGATCTCTGCGAGCTTAACCTTTTCTGTTATCTTGCAGCCAACATGGGACACAGGACGAGAAGGTGCGTCAGGCAGAGCGGGTGCTGTAAGCTGGGCCATCGGAGAAGCCCAAACCATCACTGCCCTCAGGCAGGCTCTGCTATCGCACCAGGACACCTGGCAAGCACACCGGAGCCTGCACACGGTCCCTGTCACCTCTGCTTCTTTTCCTGGTGTGCCTGCTCAGAGGGCGTGACAAGCGCAGCACCGCTTGCTCAGTGGTCTCCTCCCTGATGCTGGAGGGAGACCTGTGGGTACAGCTCTGGCCTGCACAGGGGCTCCCGGTGGTACAGGCACAGAGCCACAACCCTAGCCACAAGTGCCAGCTCGATCTCCATGAGCCATCTGCTGGCTGTGTACCACTACCCCAGAGGTGCGTGTGGGTCCCGATGGTTTTTCTGTTTCGTTTGTTTACTACAGTCCTGGGGACTGAAGCCAGGGCCTCTGCATCGCTTTACATCCCCAGCCCCATTTTAGAAAATTCTTTTATTTAGGGCAGGGTCTCACTGAAACCCTAAATTTCCAAGCTAGGCTCAAACTTAGTCTTCCTGCCTTGGCCTCCCAGAGCCCTGGCATCGTAGGCAGGCATCACCATGCCTGGCTGCCATCACTGGACAGAGGAGGAAAGTGAGGCCTTTAAGGTCAGTGCAAGGACATGACCTGGAGCCAGTGCCACGTGCATGGCCACCACGCAGGGTGACTGGGCCACAGGGCCCAGCGCTGGGGACGAGCCAGAGGCTGATGGCAGGACCGACCTCCTCACTGCCACCCGCCGAGCCCAGATCCTCGGCTGGTGCTTTCTGCCCTCCCCTGCTCTGCCTTTCTCTTGGGTTCCAGCTTCTTCTTAAGAAATCGGGTCCTCGTGAATACAGTTCTACCTGGTGTGGCACTGATGGATACACAAGGGTCCTTCAACTGCTGTGACAAAATGCCACAGCCGCTTGGCTCGTGAGGACTTGGCTAGAGGTGACGGGTGGGGCCCACCTCCCTTGGCCACCAGTGCTGCAGGCTGGTGACCTCTCCGTGGCACCCAGAGCACTGGCCCCAGGCACTTTGTCCAGTGGGGTGCTTGGGGGTGGCTGCTGGTTTGTTCTGTGGGTCTGGCAATTGTGGACAGCGCTGCCTATCTGTGTAAGTGGGCCCGGGACAAGCTGACCCTGCTGGTTGCTCCACGATGTCACGTGGATATTGCCACCTACTCTCTATATGGTGCTGATCTTGGTTGGGGTCCAAACACTGGGTTTCTGTCCCTTCGGAGTGGGGATATGATTTAGGACCCAAGCACATCTCTAAAGAAAAAAAACGACATAAGAATATAAATGCTAGGGTAGGCCAAATAGCTCAGGGGATTAAAGCACCTGCAAGCAAGCATAGGGGCTGGGGGTTTGATCCCCAGGCCTGCCGTGTGGCTCCACCCCCAGGGTGCGCTGAGATGGCAATTGAGACTGGGCGTGGTGGCGTGCGCCTGTAATCCCAGCTCTTGGGAGGCTGTAAACAGGAGAATCACTGCAAGTCTGATCTAGTAGTGAGACCCTGAACACCCTGTAGACCCTTCCCTAAAAAATAAAAATAAAATAAATTTTTTAAAAAAGAAGACAAATGCTGATGCCATACCAGGGTGACACAAGGTGACCAGAAACCTGAATTTCACCCAGTCCACTGTGGCCCACGGGAGTGATTCATTTCACACATATGGGGGAGGTGTGATTTCCATATTCAATCAGGCTGGCAGAGGGCATTGAGACAGCAAGCCTCACACACCGTGACATCTGTTTCAGTCCCCCTGCAGAAGAGCTGTGCCCTATGACAGCCCCTGAGGGGCCAGTGACCAGCTCTTCCTGTGTAGCCCTCATGTGCCAGCAGGGACTGTTCTGTGTTGGTCTCCAGGATGCTGAGTTTATGCAAACGTGCAGCTGCAGTCTTGGTGACACTGATCGCTGAGCAGGGCCATGGAGTCCGCCAGAGCCAAGGCCTGGGCCACGCTGGAAGCTCCCACCCTGGGTGCGGCGGGGCTGCCTCCAGGCCACCTTCCTGCTGGCCCCGGGGTTTCAGTGCCCCAAGCACCAACTGCACTGTAGCTGTTGCTCCAGTGCTGTGCGTTGCAGGATGCAGTGAGTTGGGCCAGCCTGGCCAAGGGCCTCGTGCAGGCCCACTGCTCCAATCTACTCTTGGCTTCTCTTTCCTCCAGCTGCATGCCTGTGGGTCTTGGCTTCTCAGGCTGCCGTGTGTATGTGCCAGGATGCCAGCTTCATTGGGTCCTTGCTCAGTGGCTCCCATCCCAGGTGCGTGCTGCACTCACCACTAGGGACTTGTTGAGCCAGGGGCAGTGTCAGCTTCTCTGCCACAAAGTCAGACAGGTATCCCTGTGTCCCCGGCTCACTGTCCACATGCGGGTGGGAATTCCCAGCCAGCCAAGTCCTACAGTGTTTCAGGGAAGTAGCTACTCTTGGCTTCTGTTTAAAGGACTGGACTCTAGATTTCCTAGAGCTGGACCCTGGTGACCAGAAGTCTCTTACTAGAGAGCCTGACAGGACACACAAACCCTCGCAGTGTTGGACAACAGAAGACCAATGACTGACATGTCTGTCCCAGGACATCCCAGGAGACACAGGGCACTTACCTGCAGTGTCAGGAGGAGGGGTCAAAGTGATCATGGGGAGGTGCAGGATTGCCTTAAGGCAATGAGAGTCTAGAGAACCAGAGAGACAGGGACAGAGAGAGACAGAGACAGTGATAGAGACAGCGACAGAGGGACACAGAGAGACACAAAGACACAGAGACAGAGAGATCCAGAGAGAGACAGAAAAGCAGAGACAGACAGAAAGACACAGAGAGAGACAGAAAGACACAAAGAGAGACAGAGACAGAGAGACACAGACACAGAGATAAAGAGACAGAGAAGCAGAGACAGACAGAGACAGAGAGATAGAGACAGAAAGAGAGACACAGAGAGACAGACAGAGACACAGAGACAGAGAGAGACAAAGACAAAGACGGACAGGCAGAGAAACAGAAAGATACACAAAAAGAGAGCAGAGAAGAGAGAAGGGAGGGAGGGAAGGAAGGAGGCCGTGGGCACCTGCTGAGGTGGAGCAAGCTCTCTGACCCCGAGCTCACCACCCAGAGCCCCAGGAATGAAGGTCCAGGTTTCCACCGGTGCCTAGGGCCAGTGCTTTGGGACTTCGTTGTGGCTGCAGCAAACCTGGCCTGGCTGCAGCCTGTCCCCTCCAGGGGTTCGGCCCCTGCACTGCTGGCTCTGGGAAGGAGGCCAGGGCAGCTGGGCAGCCCCTTCTCCGCTGCCCTTGGCCCCCTCCGTGGGCTGGTCCAACAGGCCATCGCCTCCACCCTGGGCTGGACCTGGGTCCCCAGCCCACGCCCGGCCGTGTCTCTTCTGTCCTGGGATGCCTGACTCTGTGAGGGCTCTGGAATCGCCAGGGACAGTGGCAGTGGGGACTCTCTGCCCATCTGGACCAACTTGGTCACATTCTTCAAAATGTCCGAGCCTTTGAGAAGCCCCTGGTGACCTTCCTGCAGGTGCGATTTGAGAATCAGCCTGGAAAGGGCCGCTGAGCTCCGCGGACCTCGCAGTCTCACCTGCCTCGAAACTGCGGGCGCTGCGTCCTGACCGCGCTCGCCCGGCCCCCTGTTCTCCCGCGAGCCTGTGAATCGCAGCCTCTCCCCCACAGGCCGGAAGTGCGGTGCTCCGTCCTGTGCCCATCCGTCCTGCTGAGCCCTGTGTGGTGTCGCTCTGCTTGTCCTTTCTGCTCTTCTCAGGGGGTGGCAGGGAACTGACGTCATCCGCGAGGATGCTTTAATCTATTGGTGGCACGTGGATGGCATCTGAAGCCGGTAATGGATGTCAAGTGACTTATAAAACTGAGTGATGTCATAGGCCCCGTAAATCATCCAGGCCGGGGTGCGTGTGCGATCGTGGGAGCCGCATTCAGGGTCCCTGCCCCTCCCCCCACCTTCCTTAGCACAGCTCCCGAGCGGGGACTGCCATCTCCGCCCGACCATCTCCAGGGACCGTGGTGCTCTCCTTCATTTTATCCTCTGTGTGGGATGCACAGAGCCCGGCGGACCCCAGCGGCGGTGCCTCTTCACCTGCCCAGCTGTCTGAAGCCGACCCTCCTCCCAGCTCCCTGCAGGCAGTGCGAAGGCTTAGCTCCAGGACTTCCCCTGTCCTTGGCGTCTTAGCTTTGACAGCAGGCTGCGTCACCTGGCCCAGAGCCCTGGGTCCTAGGTCTCTGTAGCGTCTTGTGGGTAGCGTCCAGCCCCCATGGCCTCTCACTGGCCTGGATGCAGGCCCACTGTCTCCGCTCACACGCGGCCACGGCTGTGACGTCAGAAGGTTGGTGGCACTCTGCCTTGTGCGTGAGGCTCCTCTGAGGAGCGAAAGAGTTTTCCTCAGTGCCGAGGGAAGGATGTCCACACCTCCAGGCTTGGCTCCCTCAGGAGCTGGGCACAGTGGGGACCTGACTGTTCAGCCTGGAATCACCAGGGCCAGTGGCAGTGGGGACTCTCGGGCCAGCCAGACCCTCAGGTCACATTCTTCAAAGGCTTCCTCAGTGTCTGTGCCTTTGAGATGCCACTGGGTGACCTTCCTGTGGGCGCAACTTGAGAACTGCCATGGAAAGGGCCAGATGAAGACAGTGGGGGTGCCTGTGCCAGCCTGAGCCCAGCTGTGGCACCCCTTCCGTCCCATGGTGGCTCTGTCCTGGGGGTGGCACTCGGTCCTGTGGTGACACACATTTGTTTAGGTGTTTTTGGATAGCTGGTGAGCACTGGAGTTATAAACAGAAAATAGTAGTTCTTTTTCCTTTAACCAACCCCAAAAGATTGGGAGTTTTCCCTCAAACTTTCCAGAAGCATTAAAGACAAGGTAGCTGATCTCAGGAACCCAGCACAGCTTTTAGAAGGGTTTTGTCCCCTGAGAGGCTGAAGGACCTGAGTTCAACCTGAGCCAACTCAGTCCAAACAAGGCCAGGGCCTCAGACCTCCATCCTTGAGATCAAAGCAGCATGTCTGTTTGAAAACCCCAGATGATTCAGGGAGAAGGATCAGAATTATTTGGCTTTCATTAACTGAATCTGGTCAGAGGATGTTAAGCAGTCCCAAGAATTTTCAAAGAATGTGTGGCAACAAGGTGCCTATTTGTCCTTGGGAACCACCAATCTAAGACAAGCAGTGCCCTAAGTCCCTTCCTATGGAACCGTCTCTAGAAAGTGCTTGTCATGCATTTGAGGCCAAAGAGCAAAAACAAACAGAGCCATATTAATTCTCAGTGGGAGAGATGAAAGGCGGCACCCTCCCTCCCCACTCATCCTGAACTTAACACCTTCAGGAAGCGGCTTAGAGAGATGCTGATATCTAAGAAAGGAGCCAGACCTGTCATTATACAACTTGTGTTTACGGGGATGCTGCCCAGATTAAGCCAAACCTTCGTAAACATCGTAGGCCACGGTGGCGTCCGGGCAGCACAGGTGGGCGACTGCTTCCCTGGGCCTCTCCCCACCATCAGGACCTCGGTGTGGGCTGCTGGGAGCCACCTGTCCCGTGGGGCAGAGCCTCAGTATGGTCTGGGTGCATTCTGTGGCCTGGACACTCCCGGGCATTGTCCTAGGGTCTCACAGACCAGTCCTAGGTGCAGGGCCCATGAAGAGACCCAGGTGACCGAGGGTGGGCAGTCGTCATCTTCACCCTAGCAGGGACTCTGGGAGGCTCGGGACCTTCTGAGCAAGGCCTGGCCTCCCACTGCGCTGGGCTGGAAGAGAGGCAGGTTTATGAGTCCCTGCTGGGAGCCGTGAGATGAGCCAGCTTGGGACCCCACAGAAAGGCACAGGGCTTCGCCAACAGGAAGGAGGAGACTGGGGAAGCGTCCCCTTGTGGGCTACAGGCCATGCATGAGTTTATGAAATGCACCCAGCTTCGCAGGAGAGACAACTCCATCGCTTTCACCCAAGGGCTAGCCGCCAACAAAAGCTGCCAGCTTGGAGGGCACACGGCGAGGAGCACATTCTCTGATTGGCTAGAATGCTCCATGACAGGGCCAACGCCACAGGTTTGGAGGCTCACACCTGCCACCCCAGGGAGCCCGAGGTAGGAAGACGAGGCTCAAGCCCTGGCCTGGACAGTTCAGCGATTCATCACTACTCTCCCTCAAAAATTTCAAAGGGCTGGGAGTGGAGATCAGTGCAAAGGGCCTGGGTTCCATTCCAGCATCTGTGTGTCTCTCTCAAACACCCCCACCACTCACACACCCCAAAATGCATGGCTACTGTGGACTCTTGAAGGACCCCACCCCTTTTCCCAACCTGTGTGGACCTCCAGAGTCCCCTTATGCTCAGGGAAACGGTGCACAGCTGGGAGCTGGTCCCTGTTCCTCCAGATAGCAGTCATCTTTGAGCCAAAAAGGGAGAGGGTTTCAAGGGGCTGAGACCTGGGTCTGGGATGACCCTTCCATGGGTGAGGGGTGGAGGGGGCAGAAAATACAAAGACAAACCAGAAGACAGAATGTTGCTCTCCTCTTGCACGGTGCCTGCTAAGGACACATTCTGATCCTGCATTGCCGAAGCGAGGGGCTCCGCGTGCCACGCCACTGAGCCCTGTCTCATGCACGGCCACCACCTGTCTGGGGTCCTCGGCCATCTCTGGGCTCCTCCTCTTCAGGCGTCTGCCAGGACCTGGCAAGGACTCTCGATGCCCACCTGCCACATCCCACGGGCTCTGCCACCTGTGTGGGAATCTGTCTTCAAAGAAGAGGCGAGGTTTGGGGACAAGTTTGCTTCTGTGTGCTGCACCCTCTGCGCCTGGCCCGGCAGAATCTCCTTAATTAGTGTTTTGCACAGGAGCGTCTCGCTGTTCCCAGGTATTTACTGAATTATTGGCCCCCAGAAGGAAAAATGATTGTTTTTATTTATCCGATCGTCTGAGCACCCCCTATTGTCTGTTGCGCTGCTTGAAACTCCAGTGCATTAGTGGTCTTATGACAGGTGAGTCGACAACCATGCATATGCATAATTTTATCAAATAATTGTTTACCAGGATTATTCCCATCTGTAATGGTTTCTGTGTTTTCCCCTGTGAACCCCTGATTCCCAGGCAGAAGGCGGCACCACCTCAGTGATCCCCCAGATGAAAGCAAAATAATCGGTGCAGGACTTCACACCACGTGGGAGATGCCACTTAATCCGTCTCCCCACTGATCCCTGGGCTTTGAGGCTGTGCTCGGCAGTGGAGATGCCATGATTAGCTATGGGAAGCTTCCTTCTGAAGTGTGGGCCTTGGAGGTCGGGAGGAAGAATTCTCCTGAGTTCCTGGGCCTCCAGGGCTGCAAAAGGCTAGGAAATGCCCTGAGGGAGCATGCTGGGGGAGAAGAGTTCCCAAGCCAGCCCTGTCAGAGCTTTTAGCACCAGTGCATCATCTGAGGAAAAAGGGTTGGAAAATTGGCTTCTGCTCCAGACCCGTGGGAGAGGAGATCAAGCAAAGCGAGCCTGGTGCTTGGGGAGAAGGAGGTGTGTGTGTGCCCTGGTGGCTTCTGGTCACTGGGCTTGGGGCCACACCAGGTGGGGTCTACAGGGAGGGAGGACCTTCCCCCAGCTCCAGGACAACTTGGATGGGTATGAGTGCTCTATGTCTCACTGCGCCACTCCTGGAGCTGCTTCCATCGGTAGACACGAAAGAGCCCGGATAAGGCTGGCTGAGCCCAGGAGGGGTGTCAGGAGGGCACCCCTTCCACACACTGGGTTCAACCCAGCCCTTCCCACTCCCTGCTGGGCTCTCCACTCCCCACATTCGCTTCTTCATGGAGCTCAGGACAATTATGTTTTTCTAAGGAAATACACATACTCTTTTCTAAAGCTTGACCTGCGGAAACAGTAGAAACACAGGGAGCCCGATAGACAGGAAACCTGAGTTGATGAAGAATGTGCGCAGCTCAGGAAGGTTCCAGCCACCAACCGAAGCCATCTGCAAGGCTCGTCACAGCCAGGGGCCGAGCTGGGCTCCTCCACCTCAGGCACCCACGCTCTTCATTGCCCTGGGTACCGCGCTGACAGCCAGCGCCATCCTCCTGGAGAACGAGACTGAGCAGGACATAGTAAGGTGCACACAATAGCCCTGGGACCCGCACAGGGAGAGGTGGCGCCCCAGAGGAGGTGTGGATAAGCTCCTGGTGCCAACGTCCTTGACCTCAGAGGCCCTGCCCGAGGCAGCCCAAGTTTATGTCAATAGTCCCAGTCCATGTGGCATTCAACCCCGGATGGGTTTCCTGTAAAATAAGTCGTTTATGGTAGCTGCTTGGCCTGTGGAGCAGATAACCTTTCTTCCCTGCCAGGACTCCTTCCCTGCATTTCTGAGTGGGGTCTGCAGACTGAACAGCACCCTCCAGCTCCCTGCTGGGTCCCCCAAGCACGCTGCCTTTGGCTGCAGCCTGTTATGCTTGGGCAACCCCTGTCTTCTCTTTCCGTAATCCTTCAAGCACCCGGACCTAGAATGTGTTTCAGACTACTTACAAGCTTTGGAATATGGCACAGATTAAAACAATGAGAAACCACAGCATATTGAGAAGGAGCGGAGGACGGTAGATAGGCAGTGGCTTCTGGAGGCACCGAATGGGCTCAGGGGACTTCGGGGAATCGCCACAGGCAAGGACATTCTGGTCCAGTGTTCTAGCCCAAAGGGTATTGAAGTTATACCTAAATGCTCAAAGGCCTTTCATTATGGCTGCTTCAGTGAAATATGAAAAACAGAATAATCTCCGGTCCAGTCATCTGTTACATTGAACCATGGAATTCTACACAAGCAAAGACAAGAGCAGGTGACACAAACTGGTCCCTCCGCCCATCCGAGGGTCAGCCTAGGCATTCTCTTCCTTAACAGTCTTCATTGCTAACACTTGCTTTGCTCTGCTTGTACTGAGTCTTAATTTTTTCTCAGCTTTCATTTCCAAAGCACGAACTAGATGTTTTGGTGAAGGCAGAGACGGCCACCACCAGCCCTGGGGATCCGCACTTCTGGGGTGACGGGGCAATAGCAGCCTGGGCTGCCGCCCTGCACACTGCACTCGCTCGCCACTGCCGCTCAGTCCCTGCATGGCCTGGCATATGCAGGAGGACTGACCACGAACTGCAGAATGTCCACATGAGAACAATCTGTCGCATTAAAAGCCAGCTTGCCTCACAGCCCCTTTGAAAGCTTTCTACCCATTGCATGCACGGCCCCTTTCTCGCCATTTTCTGAAGCAGGTCTGGCACTACGTGACTTCTGCCTCTTCCCCAAACTCAGTGAGGCCATGAGAAGTAAAAGCTTTAAATCAATTCGGGGCATTGAGAAGCTAGTGTGGCACAAAAAAGGACACACAGGACAGCGGGATTCCAGAGCCACTGAGAAGTGGCAAGACTGGTAGATAGGGCACATTCAACACAAGGGGAAGAGTTTTGAGTCAATTTGTGGCAATCTGCCTTCTACTGAAAATAATTTTTAAAAACAGAGAGACTCACTATGTATTTCAATCATGCCTCATCCACATGTGGGTCAAGTTTGACACTAGGGGTTTGACCCCTGGTGAGGGCTGGCCAGATGCAGATAAAGACCACACAGCGCTGCCTGAGGGCCTGCCTTCCCAGCCTTTCTCCGTTCGCAGGCATCTGCTGTTCTTTCAGCTGGGAACAAGCTTTTCTGTTTTGCTGTGCTGCCCAGTAATTAGAGAAGTGCCAGAGGCAGGACATGCCACCTGAGTGTGAACGCACAGACAGCTACAGTACCGCACTGTCTGAGACATCAAAGTTCAAGCACAATTTTTTTCCCCTTACGAAGGCGAGGAGAAGGCGTGTACACCCCTAGCAGAGACTCCAGCAGTCTCCTGGTTTTGCCTCAGCCAGCGCTTGAGCCACGAGATATGGGCCTGATGTTCTCAGAATTTGTTCTCTTCGGGTCCCCACCAAGAATGTCACCTAGCAACTCTGTGTGAGATCCACTGGCAGCTTCACAGACAAGGCATCTGTTCTCTTCAGACCTCCTGGACAGGGTCTCACCTCTGGCCAGAAAGACAGGCTCCTGCCTGCCCTCCAGGCCTTTGGTCTTCCCCTCATTGGCAAGACTCCAGGAAGGGTGTAGAGAACTGGACTTGTAAGACACTGAGGCATAGTGGGGCCACTTTCTTTGGGGACACCCACTACTAGGGATAATTGCCTCCCCTTTACCCACAGCCTTGTTTTGATGGCATAAGCCACAAGCCACATGCATGGAAGAGGCCACAGCTACCTCACACTTAAATTTGCTCAGGAGTTTTGTTCTCGATGGCAATCATGAGCTGTCATCTCCAGAGGGCTGTGTCCCACAGAGGGATTTTCTTCCAGGGTTCAACCCAGTCATTTGCAAACTGAACCTTCACAGGCCATGCAGGCGATTAAGGTGACCTGGGTGAGCTCATGTCCCAGAGCTGGCAGATGGGACTCCTGTCTCAAACTGGAAGTGAGAGAAAGACGTAGAGGATGAATGAAGAGCTAGCCTGTCGCCTACGCACAGTCCTGGGATCACCACTCGGCTCCGGCTCTGGGCTCCTGGATCGTGCTGCTCTAGAGTTTGAGGAAGGCCCATGTTTGTGCCCAGACTTCAGGCCTGGCTCTGTGTTCCACAGGCTCTTAGCTCAGGGCTTCTAAGCCTGTTCCTCTGTCTGTTGTCCGACCTGGGATGTTGTTCCTGCCACCACAGGACAGGGGCAGAGGATTCATGCGCCCAGCCTACATGGGACACTGGCACTTGTCAACCCTTTCCAGACTCCTCCTACATTCCCACACCTGTGCACATAGCAGCTGATCCTGGACCTTGTCCCCAACCCACCCTATCAGAGCCCTCTGGTCTGAATGACCCCGTTGTCTTGGGGCTACTTCCTCTGTTCTCCACCCATGAACTGCAGAGAGGCTTGGAAAAGTCTGTGACCCCACAAATCTGATCAAGCAAACAGAAGGACCAAGGAATGGATTCAAGACCACACTGAGCATACTGAATTTTTGCAGAAGTGTCTTCATGAATTCATTGCTAAGGTCAGGATGTAGCTCAGTGGCATTACGCTTGCTTGGCAAGTGCAAGGTGCTGAGTTCAATTTTTTGTTTCCCAAAAACAAACAAAAACCCTCATTGCTGTGACACACTGGGTGATGCATAACACAGCTGAGGATCAGAGGCTTAGGCTGAGTGGTTGACAGCAGGAGGCTTGGGGGACAACACCATGGGGACCTGCAGGTGTTTGTCACATGCAGAAAGAGGCTGAGGTGAGCTTCACGCAGAGGTGGGGCTTAGGGCTCTGTGCTCCTCTGAGATGCAGCTGCCTTGGGTCCTGTGTGCACCCTGGGGGAGAACAGAGGGCTCACAGGAGGGAGGCTGCAAGCTGGGGGACACGGTCCAGTTCACAGCCATGGTGACGAAGCTTCCATCTGATGGTGATGGGTATTGATTTTTCCTCCTCTTCTTGGCCTGCGATGCCCTAAATCACTTCCTTTGTGCTTCCGCAAACACAGCCTAGCTCCCACCACGCGGACCGGGGCTCGGGGCCCTGGGAGCCAGGGCATCCGCACTGGGAGCGTCTTGGAGGACCCAGCCCAGGCGAGCAGATGGCGCAGAGACAGAGCCCCCATTCTGGATAGCTTTTTCCATAATGGAATCCACATTAAAAATGATATTATCTTCACTTTTAAAGGCCCTAATGGATGATATTTATGTCTGTGAAATATGTTCCTGACCGAAACATTCATGGAATATGAAGAATACGGTGCGGGGCAAGGCCAGATGCAGAGCAGAGGAGGCCGTGTGGATAAATTTCTCTTCCAAGCAACCAATCAGTAAAATAGCCTTTAAAACATGACAAAAAGTCGGGGTTTGTCTGTTTTCCCCACAGAGCATGGCAAGGAGCTGGGCTTTAATGTGATTTGACAGTCTTGTGACATTTTCTGCCACTCTCGTTCGTAGCAAAGTGCTCTAAAAATGTGCCCATAATTTATTTATGGGACCTGTCCGTTAACTCATAAGCAACCAGGACATTGCGGAGGGTGTTATGACCTCCTTCGGCTCTGTCTCTGTTCCCCGGGAACATGGACGATGGCTTCCCAGGCCCTTAGCGACCTGTGAGAGAGGAGCTGCAGGCCGCTTCCCCAAGCTTGTCGTGGGTGGCTCAGAGCTGCAGCAGCAGATTGAATAAGATTCTTTCTGGGATCTAATATTTATAATGAAGGAAAAAATTTAGTCGAAGGCTGGATTAGCGTCTAGCCATAGGAAATCTCTAGTATCCAACATGCAAGGAAAGGTTAACATCTTTATTCATTCCAACATTCTGCCTATGTGGCTGATCCCGGGTGACGTGAGTCCCTACCAAGGATAACACAGAAATTTTGCTAAATGTAATATTTTACTCATGCAGCCACCAATATTGCCACTTGGCTCTGGCTGGTACAGGGCTAACACACTCCCTGCAGATGGGACCCAAGAGTCAGCCTTCCTGATTCCGGCCTCTGTCATGACCCAACCAGGGCCAGGAAGGTGACTCCCTTCCCAGGGAGCGTGCTCCATCTGCAGTGCCCAGGGACACAGGACTGTCCTGGGCACCCAGCACTCAGGTGTGGCTCTGACATAGCTCTGATGAGTGGCCGGCACTCCCGCAGCCAGGCCGCAAAGCTGAGATCTCCAGCAGACTCCAGACGGAACGCATCAGATGCCACACAGCAGGCGCTGCATCCGCGTCGAGACCCTGTGATCACGCTTCACAGTGACGTCTCTGTCCCAGCTCCTGGCCACCATGGTGTTGCCGTCTGCCCAGCCCTGGGGCATCCTCTGTCCATAGTCACCCACCCACCTGCCTTGAGCCCTTGTCTCACTTGGTCACTGCCCTGCACCCTTCCCCACCATCAGAGGAGACACTGTTGAGATCCCTGGAGATCAGTTGGCCTCACTCTGAGACAGGGCGTTGCCACCACGCCTCTATTGTTACCAGCTTTGGCAGTTTGTTTGGCTTTCACTCTGCCTGATTTACACATTAAGCTTTCTCCTACAGATGTATGTGCACAACACAGGCCGAGCTTTGTGTGGTTTGTAGTTCCCAGTCATCTGGGGTCATGAGGCAGCACCTTGTGGTGAGGCAGTGACTGGCGTTACGGACATAGCGCAGAGGCGCAGGAGAACCTGTCACATGCCCCTCTGTTTGCAGACACCGCAGGGCACACGGATTCCCTACCAGAAGGCACGCACTGCCCAGGAAAAGCGTCCGAAGGAGTTGAAGCCTGGAAGTCATGTCCAGCTGAGTAAAGACAGAAGCAAGGGGTGCAGAGACTCAGGCTTTCCCTGCTCCTGCCTCACACCTTGGAATGTCAGCACCGTTTCTCCACCCCAACCCCCTTGACCCTGTCTGGCTTATACACTAGGCCTCAGTGTATTGACAATCATTAATGATTTAGCATTTGCAAATCACCACTCAATGATCGATGATGGCTTTGGTCACAACTGCCTTTGCCGGATTGTTCCATCACTTGATGAAACATCATTGTGCCCAACCACAATGTCCCAGGATGCTGAGGGACAAGGCCACGTGGGGCTCTGGGCTCCCCTCTGTGCCTCAAGTAGCCTTCCTGTTACCAATGAGGAGACAGTCACTTGGGCCGGTGCCTGGTCCCTGAGACCCTGCATTGGTGAGTGACATGAAGGAGTACAAACAGTATCTTCTGCCCTGTGCTCTGGTTCACGGTCCCTGGGACAGTATGGCTGTCATTATGGTCATAGGGGATCACACTCAGGAGTGTTCAGAGCTCCACATAGTGGGGACCCTCATGGAGCCTGGGCACTGCTGTTGGACAGAACTAGAGCAGGCATCCCGGGAAACTGGCATCAGACCTGAGGCACCAGTTACGGGCTGCGCCCTGCCTACCCAGATTCTTACCTCACCTGTGAATATCCCCCCTTGATCCTCACGTTCCAGGGCTCAGAGGCTCTGGGCACAGGCTCCCAACAGGACTGGCTCTCCGAACCTTAGTCCCTGCGGCAGCATCTTGCCCAGTTGACTACCAGACCCACCTGGGCCCCACCACGCCTCAGGCTGCTCTTCCCACTTCATGCTGCCAGTCTGAGCTTTGCCTTCCATCCATCAAGGCCTGGCTGAATAAGGAAGGACGCACAGCACTGGGGAGTCCAGCCTCACATGCGCTGGTCCCACCTGCATCTGGACCTGGATCCTCCGAGGGATCTGACCCACCGGACGGATAGAGAATCCTCTAGGCCGGAACCAGTGCCAGCAGCCCCCGAAGCCTGGCCCTAACCCTGCACCCCCACTGCCCGGGAGCGCAAGCCTGCTCCTCCTCACTTCATACCGA
>PVKA01004832.1:25721-69401 GCA_004027165.1 Ctenomys sociabilis
GTGACAATGTGAACTCAAGGGCAGCACCTGAGGGAGGCCTGGGGCGGGAGCTGTCGCTCCCTAAACACGGGCGGAGTCGGACCTGCGTCCCGCGACAGACAGAAGCCGGTAAAGCTGCTGCTGAGCGATCCTCTGAGGACGGGGAGGCAAACGGGAAGCTGATGCCGCTCTCTGCGCTTCTCCTCCTTTCCACTTTTGGTAGCCTCTGGATGGTGTTATGAAATTCGGGCGTGGAGCCGGGCTGTGCGAGGAGGTCCCGCCACCGCCTCGTCAGGAAGGGCGTGCTGCGCAGAGCCAGCGCTGTGCTCATTACCTTAGACATTGGCTTGCTATCACAATTAAGGGCTTGTAAATTTTGTTGACTAGAAGAAAAGAAGACTTATTTTCACATTATTTGCTTTATTGTTTTTTCCTGAACAAGTTTCTAACGAACTCTTTTTGGACTGTGTACCGTAGAACAGCGGTTCCTCCCGTCAGCTCGGTGTGCGGCACAGAGCGACTCCTCCCACGGCTGCTCCGCGCCAAGCCCTCCGCTTCCGCTCTCCCCGCGTCGCGCGCCTCTTCCTCTCTCAGGAGCGCTGTGTCTCTGTTTCCTTTGCACCTAACACAGTGCCCGGTGACCAGGACGACAGGACTTCAGCTGTGTCCTCCGACCCCGCTCCGCGGCTCCTGTGGGGCCTGGCACCGGGCCCAGGGTGCAGGTGTGAGGACGCTGGGGGGAAGGACCAGGAGGTGACCGCATGCCCTCGGGGCGCAGGCGCTGTCTTCCTGGGCTCCTGCGGCCCTGCATCTTGCCCGCGCGGGGCTCAGTCTTCGACCTGGGCTGGGCGAGCTGCCTCACAACGCCCCGCTCCATATCCAGGAGCGCTCCCCAGCATCCCCCGCGGGAGCTTGGCGGGCGCAGGCTCCTCCTCGCGGGCGCAGGCTCCTCCTCCCGGGTGCAGGCTCCTCCTCCCGGGCGCAGGCTCCTCCTCCCGGGTGCAGGCTCCTCCTCCCGGGTGCAGGCTCCTCCTCCTGGGTGCCGGCTCTTCTCCTGGGCGCATGCTCCTACCCCCAAGCGCATGCTCCTACCCCCAAGCGCATGCTCCTACCCCAAAGCGCAGGCTCCTCCTCCAGGGTACAGGCTCCTCCCTCCAGGCGCAGGCTCCTCCCTCTCTGAGGCCCTACTACCAATGCCCCTCTTAGGATGGGAGAGCTAGGCCTGAACACCTTGGCCGTCCACAGTGAACCACGGAGATCAGGTACCTCGTGTCTCACTGACAATGTTATTGAGGTCACAGCAGCTGAGGGAAAGTCGCTTACAAGGTCATTTTGACAACAGACATTGCCTGCACTTCCTCTGCCTCCCTGTCCTCCTCCTCCGTGTCCCTTCTCCTCCTCTCTCCCTCCTCTTGCCTCCATCCTCTCTCACTTTCCTGGACCAGCTGCAGAGTTCTGCACGACAGCACGTGCCCTTGCTCCTTTCAACGCTTCAGCCATTGTTATAGACCAGTGAGCTATTTCAACAGCTTCCTCTACTTCTAAGAGGAAGTTTAAAGAGCAGGCAAAAGTCTCACCCAGGAAACAGAAGTCCCGAGCAGCCCACCTAGCAGCAGCAGCAGCAGCAGCCTCGACTCCGTTTGCTTTCCGAGCCCCTCCCCTGTCTCTGTCCAGCACACATAAATGCGCACACAGTACATGTAGTCTGTAACGCACTGTGCCTACTTTCCATGCTATTAAATATTCTCATTACAATGGGCATTATTGTTTAGCTTTAGAGGTATCTGACTGCTTCTTTAACCCTTACTGTCAAATGTATACATTATTTCTATTCCTCACATAGTGCTTATTAATCCGGCTCATGAATCATTTTATGCCTCCTGATTATCCTCTTGCTAGAAAGTATTTAAAGTGGAATTCATGCATAAAGACATGGCTGCCTTTAGAGCTCTTACCATCTTGTTCAGATTGGATTAAATATGCAACATGTTAATTTGGTATCATTTGCATTTTGATAAATACTCTCCAGCTTGAGCCAAGTGTTCAGAAGTCAGGCTCTCACAGCACATAAGAGGAGTCTGGTTTCAGAATTTTGTCAGGATTTCTTTCTTTGTTACCTTCGAATTGCAGTTCCCATACCTAGAGCCAAGGCAAGGTGTGGTCTCCTGCAGGCTCCCTGTGAGCTTCCAGCCTTGCTGGGTCAGGGGCTAGGATGGGTTCTGTGCAGGCTGAGGGTAGGGGGCCTGCAAGTAGATCCCATCTGTACACTGAAGGCCTGCTGCTCCATGGCCAAGAGGTGACCTATGTGTGGAGTGTCCATCCAGGTCCTGTGGTCTGTAGGCTCACATCAGCTCCCTGAGGTGGTTTGCCCCTGTGTGGCCATTCACGGCTATCACTGTCATCTGTCCTCCAGCCCATCCCGAGTGAGCCCCCACTGCAGGCACTGTCCCCTCCATCCTGCCCAGTCTGCATGCAGAGGAGGCTTTGCACCTCGGGACGCAAGCTGTTCTCCCAATGCTGGGTGCTGAGCAGTGGCCTGTGAGCCCCTAAAGCATTGCCTGGGGTCCCTGCTCTGTCCCTGGGGAGCACTGTTGGGGGCCACGACCCCCATCAAATCCTTAACCTCAGCCTCCACCTGTGTGTGACCTCCTGTCCTTTTGTCCTCTCAAGAGCACATGGAGTTCCTGAGGTGCCACCATCCTCAGGGATCCAAGATCATCCCATGCTGAGAGTCTTGGGGACAGCGAATGACAGCAGCAGTCACAGAGGGGCCGTTCTTCTCCAGAGAAACTGGAGCAAAGGCTTAGATGTTCCCTAAACTAATCCCAGTCCTTTGGTTTTTATTTAAGGATCTCCTTACCTCATTAACTTACCCAGGTTGGGCTAAAACTTATAATCCTCCTGCCATAGCTTCCCAGAGAGCAGGGACCACAGGCCTGTGACACCATGCCCAGCTTTCATATTACTCTGAACAGTTTCCTTGTAACCTCTGACTGATGCAGAGGGCACTTCAAGTCCTTGGGTTGCTGGCCTTTGTGGCCCCAAGGCCACTGCCTATGACGGCACTGGGCTGGACTCTGACAGTGGCCTCGTAGTGAATGCTGTCCCAGGGCCAGGGAAGGCAGGGAGCAGAGGAGCGCAGTCCTCACTGGCCTGGACGCCTTCCTGGGCCTCCATTCAGACAGCCTGTGGGAGTAACAGGTGTACACCCAGGGCTCGAAGAGCAGTGAACCGTCTGTCTCAGCAGCATACTCCATCCGGAGGGCACCCAGAAAAGCCAACAACCGCTGCAAGCGTGGCTCAGGCACCAGCTGAGGCAATGGCTCTGGGATCCGGGTTGTGCACCGAGAGCCCCTCTCCTGCTTTGGGTGCCGCCTTCCCACCCCTGCCTCAGCTCCTGCCACGGAGCCTGCACCCCATCTCCAGGGCCACCCCTGCAGCCTCCGCCTCCACCCACAGCCAGGGCCTGCACAGGTGCCTGCCCCTTGCCACAGTTCGGCTTCGCGCATCCCTGGCATTCGGATCGAGGCCTCCTGGAGCTGTGCACAGCGTGCCGGGCCTTGGCTGCAGAGGAGCGGATGAGACAGCGCCGCTGCCCCTCCTGGGGGCCTCCGTTAATCACTATTAGCAGTGAGAGACATCAAAACAGGCGTGACATGTGGGGGGAGCAGCTCCTCACAGCAGAGTTTTGACGTTTTAATCTCGGCAGCTTAAACTGCTGGAGAAATGAGGCCAAGAAAACCTGGGCCCAGTGACCCGTGCACGGTGTGTGTGTGTGTGTGTGTGTGTGTGTGTCTAATGATACATAACAGCACACACAGTACACACACTCATGGTGTGTGTAAGAATACATTTTACGGTCCATCCCAAGGCACCGACAAAGGTGAACAAAAGAAATGCAGCGTGTCAACATTTTAAAAATCTTGTAAAATCCTTAGAAGTCTTGTTATAGCAAAAGCCTCTTTGCCATTAAGCCTTCAAAATCCTCCCCGTGTTTTGAAAACACTCATCCCATCATTCTTGGCCCTTTCTGAAGCAGTTCTGGAGGTCCTAATTCCCAAGTGTCTGTATGAGGTGTGATGGAAGATACAGTGACTGCGACCACAGAGCGCCATCCCATGGAGGCGGCCTCCTGAAAGCTTGATGCTGCGTCCCCGTCCACCTTATTCAGCGAGCCTGGCTCTGGGACTCCTGGCTCCTCCCCAAAGTCGAAATGAACATCAAAGGTAAGAGTTTCAAAGGGGCTCAGGACATGGAGGCAGCCAGGGTAGTGCGACTACAGACGCTCAGGAAAGACGACTCCAGACCTGCGCAGAAGTAGCCAGGATGATGGGAATGGTGTGCTTGCAGTGAGGGGGACAATCTGGAGGGGGACTCGTGGCCTTTTGCTATAAGGATTTTTAAATTGAAACTTTTGCTGTAGTTTTCAACTTTGCACTCTGGCAGCTGGACTCTGTTCCTGCACACGTGGTTTAGAGAAAGGTGCAGCAGGCGGGGGCTGCTGGAGGAGCAGGGTGTGTGAAAGCCTTCCAGCCCAAAGACAGGGCTAGCTCGGCTGGTTAGTGGTACAGCGCCGCGGCCAGGCGTTTCTAAACGACCCAAGATGCTGGACCTGTACTTCTGAGCCTGTGCGGGCGGAGGAAATGCCTGGACTGATCGTTCTCCCTGCTTTCATGTTGGTATTGACTTTGGCCTAAAAATGACGGGTTTCAAGACTGTTATTAGTCTACACGGCAAACAGATTATATGTTGATATAATAAATGTCTTACCTTTAATTTTTGTTTTAGTATCTTATAAAGGATATCAAGCAAGTTGAACCCGTTTATTAAGGCTTTCCTCTGAAAGATACCTTGGCTGCAAGAGAAAACCTTCTTCCCTTATCAGGGCCGAGCGTGGCCTTTGGGTGGGGCAGGGCGTGGGTTCTAAGCAGCCGCCCTGCCTCTTGCTGCTCCTCTTACCTGTGGTTCCCCAAACACTGCTCCTCCTGCCCGCAGGAGCCCACCTGTCTGGAAAGCGCCTGCTGCTGTGGGCCCAGGCTGACCCCACCCTCCCTCCAGATTCCCAGCTTGTAGTTCTGAGAGCCCGAAGGACTGAATTTGAGAGGTCAGTACACAGGGGACCGAGGGAAACCCAGTCACCGAGCCCCTGACCCAGACACACACCGAGGGACTCCGTGTGTGGACACAGGACAGGGACCCCAGAGGAGTCAGCCTGTGACACCTTGGCCTTGGGGATCCAGAGCCCAAGACTACATGCGCAAGAGCTCTGTCATCCAAGTCCTGCCATGCTGTAGCACGTGCTCACAGCACTCGTGGGCTGACCCCAGCAAGGAGTGGACCCTGCAGTGATGCCAGCAGGTCACACCTTGGGGCAGAGACTTTCTGACTCTGGTCAGGAGAGGCCACGGTTTGCCCACTCCCGGGGCTCAGGACTCACTGGGTGGGTGGTGAATAGCATCCACTGCTAGGCCAGCGCCACCTCCCTGCCGAGACCCATGTGTGTCCCCTGACCTGCCTGCCTGTGGCCAGGACCTGTCTTGCTCTACGGGACCCTGCGCTGATGCGGCTGCTCAGGGGGACAGTATGTGGTCATCCCACCATGTGCTGCTTCTCCTTGAAAATGGAGAGCAATAAAGGAGCCAGACCTGGTTCTGAGAAAGGGCAGCAGTGACCTCGGAGCCTGCGGGGCCCGGCTGTGCTTGAACCATGCACGGTGGTCCTAGGGCCAGGCTGAGCTGCAGGAGGGGCGATGACCGGCGGCTGCTGACTCCAGGCCAGAGCAGAGGTGGTGCAGAGACCTAGCCAAGGACGCCTCGCAGATGTCACTGTGGAGTTCTGATGGCCAGCTACTCCTCCCTGGGCCCTTGGGGCATAGGCAGCAGTTCCCGTGTTCTCTCTCCGTGAGCCCTCGGGCCCTCCCTGCCCTCCCTGAGCTAGGAGGCTCCATCGAGGTCACAGCGATGGGTAAGGTCGCAGCAGACAGGGGTGCGCCTGTCTTCATTGTCCCTGTGGTATGTGCAGGAGTGCGGCGCGTGCTGCTCCGTGAGCAGCCTGGGCAGCTCCTGGGGGTGGTCGCAGGAGGTGCTGCCCTGCTTCATGCCACAACAGGATAGGACGGCGCAGGCTAGCAGCAGCTGTGTCCTTATACGCCCCCCCCCAGAGGTGTTTCCACTGCATGAAAAGCGGCCTAAACTTCTCGCAGGGAAGGTCGAGGTGTAAGCTCAGTGGCCGAGCTTGAGCGTGCGCCTTCCTGGTGTTTGCCCAGCATGGGCCGGCTGGCCTCCCCGCTGGGGCACTGCAGCGACCCACACTCCCCCAGGCCTCTGGTGCCACCACCCACTGCTGCTGGGCAGGATTGTGGCAGCCTAGGTGCCTTTCCAGGGAGACCCACACAGGGCCACAGTACTGCTGAGGTCCCAGGGCCTGTGGGGAGGGGACAGGCAGAGGAGACCCAGCCAGCCCAGAGCTGAGAACCTCTGCTGGGGCTTCCCACTGGCAAATGAACAGGTCTACATGGAGTCATTAATTATCTCTGTCTAATCACCCATTTTAAGGACTTCTGTAGGCTGGATAATTAAAGATGCAGGACTGGGTGGAGAAGACGGGGAGACCAGCACCCCTTGCCTGAGCACTTGGCACCTGTGTCTGGCCATGAGCGGGGCTGCTTCCCTTCAACCCACTGAGGGTGCTGAGCGCTGCCCGCCTGCCCATGCCAGGACTGGGGCCACTGCGACGGAGTGAGGACCTCAGGCACCCTGCCCTCCTGGTAACCTGCACGCAGGCCCCACAGCAGACCCTCCCTATGCCCTGGAGTGAGGGCTGTACCTTGTGACACAGGCAAAATCAGTGGGCAGTTCCTTCTGCTGTCAGGCCCCTAGGCCTGACCAAGTCAGAGGCAGTGCCCTCTATGATGTCACGGCCAGCGGGCTGGGCTAAGAAGCTGCTACATGGGAAGTGCCCTCGCAGCCAAGATCTGACGGCTGCTCTGTTGGGTGCCAGAGAGGAGTGGCATCTCCAGGACCTGGTGAAAGGGCCTGGGGGCTGGGCCTCCCCGGTGGGGCCTCAGTGGCCCAAGACACTAGCCTTGGGAGACTCAGACAAGGACCCTAGGACAGTGCGCCCTATTCTGGCCCTGAAAGCAGAGTGGCTGGTGCCTCATGCCATAGCCCCTGCCCATGGTCATTTCTTCTGACATCGTAGGCAGAAGTCCAAACCAACCCGCTTCAGAAGTTTCCTGCTGGAATGGATCTATCTCAGCTCAATTATTCTTCCTAAGGAGGAACTCCAAGGGAGAGAACTGCATGTTCAGCAATGAACACTGAGCTCTATGAGGCTGTGAGCCACGGCAGTGGAGCAGGTGGGTGGGTGAAAGAAGTGTGTAACTCCTCCTGCATGCACACAGTGGGTTCCTGGGCTGTAAGAGGTACGGCCTATCTGCACCCCATTCTGGGGATGCCCCATCTTAACTAGCACCCACAGACAGGTTCCTCTTCTTCTTGTCACCAAAGATAGGGCCCCTGGATTCTGACAAAGGTTTAGTGGCTTGTGTGGGACACTGATTGGGAAGACAGGGTAAAGCCAGGGACAGAGGACAGAGAAGGGTAGAGACAGCATATGGAGGATCCAAAGATAAACAGCCACTCCACGGGCCCATCAGGGGTTGCGCTGCCCAGGCCTTGGGAAAGGATTCTCTTCCTAAACCTGGATCCAAGCTCATGGCTCTGGGTCCAGGATCAGGGGGAGGGGCAGCAGCTGGGGAGGAAGAGGAGCAGAGTTGTTGAGGAAGAAGGAGGAGAAGATGAAGAGGAAGAATAGGAGGAGAGGAAGGTGGAGGAGCAAGGGAGATGCAGGAGGAGGAAGAGGGAGAAGAGATAGTGAAGAAGGAGGGGGAAGGAGCAGGGAGAAGGAATGGGAGGAGCAATATGTTCATGGAGGAGAGAAATGGGGCAGTGGCTGACAGTTGAGCAGGGGACAAAATGTAGGGTTCACGAAGGAATGTGGCAGAGGCAGGACAGGTCACAGAAGAAGGTGAATGGGCCACGTGACTCACTTCTGGGCTGGTAGGTTGCACACAGATAAGAATGGACTCAGAGCCAGTGCTGGGGGTTGGAGGAGGAGGAAGAGAGGGCCATGTAGGATTTTGTTTGTTTGTTTGGAATTTTTTTGGTGGTACCAGGGATCAAACTCAGGACCTTGTGTTTGCCAGGCAAGCACTTATTCCACTGAGCAATCTCCCCAGTGATTGCTGAGCAGCACTCAGAGCCATCATGGGCCAGGGTGGGCAGTGCCTGAGGTGAATTCCAAGCAAAGGCACCACGGACTGGAAGCCATGGAGGAGCAGCAGCAAAAGGTGAGGTGCTCCAGTGACCCTCTGTGGCACAAGAAGCACAGGCGCCCGAGGCTGAAGTGCAGGCTACACAGAAATGCCAAGAGCCTTTCCATGCTCAGACACTGGCAACCCCAAGAACAGAAACGACAGGACATAGACGCATCTCGTGAAGAAATTCACAACAGCACTCTAGAAACAAAGAGAAATCCACAGACTTAAAGAGCACAACACCGCAGCAAACACCCGGCTGGCCCCGGGAAGGCTCACAAGACGAAGGGAGCGGCCCACACACAAAGTAGCATGAGCCTTGGGCCATTTGGGTGCAGTAACCGTGCACCTCGGACACAGGATGTGTGAATAAGGCCATGGGGCTCCATGGAGGCTGGAAGTCTGGGGTCTAGACGCCAGTAGATCTGGTGTCTGGCAGGGGCCCACCCTCACAAGAGGACAAGGAGACTGTAACTCTCACAGAGGTGGCTGCAACCCCTCATGGATGCTGTGTGCCTCTCGGCCTTGAAGGACAGACAGGGCAAGCAAGCGCCCTCGGGCCTCTCCCACGAGGCCACTCATCCCATTTGCGAGGTTCTGTCCTTGTCACCTAATCACCTCCCAAAGGGCCAACCCAGAATCTCAACACCCGGGGGCTCAGAGCTCAGTGCAAGGGTGTGGGAGGGACACACGCTGGCTGCGGCAACATAGAATATTGAGGGCCAGACAGACAGTAAACAGACACCCATCATTCAAGAAAGGCAAATGCGAGAAGCTCTGGACAAGATTCAGTACCATGCCATGGCAACCAGCCTTCAGCGAGCACCCTACAACCATGAGCCCTGAATTCCAAAGTAAAAGAATGGGAGAAAACCACCGAGCAGGTTCAGTTCACATGAAGAAAATGAACAAAACCTAAAAAAGTTGCCAGAACAGTTCTGTAGAGGAGGAATGAAAGACAACTGATCCTTCAGACGACAGGAAGCTATCATTAATAAGCAGAGAAGCACGGATGGATATGCCAGGGCAGCAAAGTGGCTGGCCTGTTCATGGGACCAATTTCATGTAGAGGACAAGGAGACTGTAACTCCACAGAGGGGCAGGCAGGCAGTCTTCTTAATAGTGCTGGGACCTCTGTGTTGCCTTTGGGAGAAATAGGCTTATAGCAACCCCGCTTCATAAGTGGATGTAAATTCTAGAATGAAAAACACACCATGTACTGTGGTTGTGGCAATCTGTGGCATATTTCAAAATAACCAGCAAAGAGGAGTCCACGGTTCCACAGCTCATAGAAGCCACAAAGGTGATAAAGGTGTGAGGAGACAGAGAGGCCCATGGCCCTCCTATATCCATTACACACACACACACACACACACGCATGCACGCACGCACGCATGCACACACACACACACACACACACACACCACATGCTCTCATTTTACAACTCATCAACAGGTACAAATATGTAGCAATTTCTTTTTAAGTATATCCGTTATTTAATTAGTTTCTTAGTAAGAAATTTCTAACACTAATTTATGAGAATAATTTCTATTTGTCAGAGCAAAAAAGTATTGCAGGTAGCCCTGGAGCTGAGGAACAGCTCTGATCTTTGCTAAAATCTGAGTCCATGGCTTTCTGATCCACCCTGCGCTGCTCTGAAATCTCATATCTCTATTTCGGGGTTGAAGATCTCGCTCTCCTGGTGTCTGGGTTTCTGCAGCTGCTTCTTCTTGAAGTAAGCATCAGTGAGGTATTTGGGGATTTTCACTTTGCTGATATCAATTTTTGTACAGGTGGCAATGACAAATTTCTGGTGTGTTCTTCGTAGAGGAACACGATTAAGGCTGAGAGGCCCGGTCACAAGTGGCAAGCCACTGGCCAACTGCTTCAGGAAGAGCACTCTCTTGCCTCTGTGACGCCCGGTGAGGATGGTCAAGATGGTGCCGGGAGCGATGCTAGCTCAAATGTTCCGCACATGCTGACTGAAGGGTTTCTTGCCGTGGCTCAACAGCTTTCGGGGCACATCTTCAGTAGGGCAGTATCTAGGCACTGTTCAAAGCTCAGCCACCCAGTACCTCCATTCTTGTCCCCACCAACTGGCTTTATTATTGTAGCAAGAACTTTCTCCTTCTTTTTCTTCTCAACCTTTGATTTAGCAGCTGTGTGCCTTCTCTTGTACAAAGCCTTTCTGGAATACACAGCAGGTGGGAGCATCCACCAATTCCTCTCACCAGGACAGGATTTCGGCTGCAGCAGGGCTGCCCCTTCTTGGCCTTCTTCACCAGTCCCACTGGCAGACTCCTTCTTGGCTTCGGGTCTCTTCTCTTTAGTGTCTGGCTTTTCAGTTTTTTTTCACCCACCATCTTGCAAGATGGGAAAGAGAGCTAATTTTTCATATATGGCAATTTAAAATAAAAATATTACTTAGTAATGAACATGAAATCAATATAGTGTATAACAGGGAAAAAAACAACTTTAAAAATCTTAAATTATGAAAGCTCTTTTCAAGGATAAAACAAAACTCAGAAATAAAAGTTGATGTTTCACTCAATAAAATGAATACCTCTGATTCTTTCCACAGAGCTCCCTCCCTCTTGGAGGAAGGGTATTATAATCAAAAAACAAATGCAAAATAGTAAAATGGAAAATACTTTCAGGACACATCACAGAAAATATATAGTGTTACCTATAAAGCGTTTTTACAAAGCAACAAGAAAAAGCAATAACATGACATGAAAAATGGCCAATTTTTGTATGAACTATGGAGTCCATAGGAAAGGATGTCCAGCTAGGTCTCATATCTACACAAAAGCACTGGAACACAGTGTAATTTTTACTCAGGGGGAGTATAAGTTAAAAATATAACGTGATAATTTTCCAAAGCCTGTCAAGCTCACAAAGTTGGAAGCGCACGGCGGTACCTCAGCTGGAAGAACCAGGGAGCTGGCTGTGCCATGGGCCAGTGCGTTCAGGTTCCAGGGAAGCCCTGCTCATCGCTGCAAAAATGGAGACCAGCATCTTCTTGACACAGCACAGGCGACAGGCCAGATGAAGCACGAGTACCATACAGAAGCAGGAGGGGGAGCTGCCATCTGCCAACACCTGAGGATACCCACAGGGAGCGCTGCTCCACTTGGAGGAGAGACAGAGCACCTGTGTACCTGTGCACCGGCCGTGCGCCTGCAGGACCCTTGTCTCTGGGGCAGCCTGCAAGTGCCCAAGTAGAGTGGGGATCCTGGGTGAACAGCCTCACCTGAGAAGGAAGAACGACCCCACCAGCCAAGTGACAGTATGATGCCGCCACGCTGTGGGCATGACACGGGGGCTGCCACCCCTTCTGTCCTGCCCAGCGTTCAGGGTCATGCCCAGAATGCCATGGCGGCAATCCTGGTGCATGGGCTCGGGACACCATCACAGACTGAGGCTGAGGAACAAAAAGGATAAAGTGAATGTGGGCTATGGTGAGAGCTGGCCTCAGGCGGGGTCACAGCAGGGCTCTGGGGCCACAGTCACGGGACAGGCTCCGTCTCTGACCAACAGGACATGAGTCCAGCTGTGTGCCCCACCTGTCCTTCCAGACTCCCGTGAAGTCTTCCATGAAGCTGGAACACCAACGGGCTGTCTCTTGCCTTCCCTTCCAGGAGCAGAGTGCCTCTGTACGGCACCCCTGGTCCAGCCCCAGCCGTAGAGAATCCTGCCCCACGCCGGCGGCATCAGGGTGCTCTCTGAGCCAGTCAGGTGCGGCTGCCGTGCAGCGCCTCCCTCCCTCCCACATGCTCACCCTGCACTGCGGTCGGTGCAGCCAGGTCCTCTCTGCCGCTGTGGTGACAGTGAAGTATGGGCCCTTGTGCGAGTGTGTGGCCAGGTTCTCACTGCATGGCTCTCTCTGCTCCTTTCTTCATAGCTAGGTATACCACACACACACACACACACACACACACACACACACACACACACATGAATTTTGTACATTTTAAAATTTTTAGTTGAATTGTGATAGGTCTTCTTCTGGAACCTGTGGCGCTGTGACTGATTAATTCACAGGATACTCTCTTCTCCCCAGACCCATCCTCCAACTACACCTGCAGGGATAAAGTCAGATCTGAGGGCTAAGGGTCCCGGTGCCCTGTTGGCCATCCTGAGACACCCAGGGTACGGACAGGTGCCTGGTAGTTCAGACAAGGAGAAGAAGCTAGCGAGGAGCGGGGCAGGGCTTGCTGCCCTTGGGGCTCTGAAGCCAGTTCCTGCCCTGACTCAGGTGGCCAGGCTGCCATGGGGTGGTGCCTGCTTCTTGCCAAGCCAGTGCGGAGAGGAGCCCATGCTGACTGCAGGCTGCACCAGAATGCCAATGGCGGGGGGTTCATGGAGGTGGGAGGGCAGCCAAAGAGCACCAAGAAGAGAGCTGGGGACCCCTTGGGGGCCTCTGTGCCCGAGGCCCGGAAACACATGCATCCTCGATCCCACAGAGCCAGGAGGCTCAGACACCACGGAGCAGGAATGCACTTGAGCCTGGGCCTGGGCCAGGTGTGCACAGGACCACAGCCAGAGCAGGTGCGGCTGCCGCCACCAGAACTGAGAGGGATCGCAGGGATCCTAGCAGGATCTCCCAAGGAGACAGGGGAACAGACGCTGGCGTGGTGGGGCCAGCGCTCCGGGTGAGAATGCCACAGGAAGCCAGATTTGCAGTGGCAGCACCCACTTGGGCTCTTTCCTCTCAGCCATTCCCAGCTGAGTCAGTCCACGGAAGCAGCAGACACAGAAAGCGGTACCACAGCTCCGGCGTGCTGCGGTGTTCTCACCATGGCTCCATGGCAGCAGGGTCCACGTGCTGTGGGATGCAGACACTAATAGCAGTGTTGAGGCCAACAGTCCCACTCGTGCCCCTTGGGCTCCTGCCCCCTGCTGCACCCCTGCCACCAGGGACACACAGCCCCACACCTCCCAGACCCCAGCAGCAATGCTGAGGCCGGGCATCACAGAATCCAGCGCTGATGTTAGCACTACTGCGTAGAGGAGGCATAACAATGCTGAGATACTAATGCAAACACTGGCAGTGTTCTTGCTATGCCTTTCACACTGTTTTGTGTGTCTTTCAAAAAGACAGCCTTTTATGCCATGGCCCCAGCTATGCTGTGTCACCAGAGGAGCAAGATAAGCATCTCACCAGGACGTACATCCCCTGGGTTCTAGGTATCACCCCAGGTGTCCAAGGTCAGGCCTATCCCATGAGCTGTAAGAGGTCAAACTGCAGGTGGTCACTGCCCTCAGGGCTCTGAAGCCACTGCACTCCTGAGCAGCCGCCCTGCCCGTGTGGGCTGGAACCACCCGGCCATCTGCAGAGCGCTCTCTGGAGACCCAGCTCCCAGCGGCTGCTGCCCTTGGTGTCTTTTGACACCAGCTCAACCTAAAGGGAAAAGAAAGGAAACCAGAAATGAAATTCTTCCTGGCTGATAGACTGACTCCCCTGGGGTTAAATGTGCAAAAGGTTAGTTTCTCGTGCTTTTCCATAATGCTGTTGTCTCCTAACTCGATGCACAAATGCATGAGGCAACAGTCACTCAGGACTTCATTGACTGTCTGGTCCCATTCCGAGGGACCCAGAGGTCTGTAATGGGCAAGGAGGAGCAGGGAGTGTGGTTCTCTTTGAGACAGTGAGACTCAGGCACCCACAGAGGAGGCCAGCCCGCACCTCGCGCCCTCCCCACCCAACATGCTCCTTGTTCCCTCTGCTTGGGGCTGTGGCCTAGGGCCAGAGATGCACTGTCATCTGGTGACCCCTGGAGCCAGGAGCACTGTGGACCAGTGTAGAATGGGGCTCCAGAGAGCTGCATCCAGCCAGGAGGGGGAGGAACTGAGAACTGTGGAGTATGGGCCTCTCCCCTTCTCTGGGGCCGGAAGCCTGGCCTTTCTGACAGGGTGCCCATTTCCCTGTGGCTCTGTGCTGCCCCAGCTGAGCGGACACTGGACAGAGGCAGCCCAGGGAGATGGCAGTGAACAAGCCGTCAGTCCCTTTTGAGCTCTCCAGGTGAGAAAATCCTTGGGCTTAGGGAGTAACAAAAAAAATGAAGATGGAGTTTCTATTTTAAGAACAAATCCCCAACACCCTGGCCTGCTGTTTGAGCAGAATAGACAAGGAGAGGTTGAGCTCCAAGCAGGCCAGCTTGGGAAGGAGCCTTGGCTACTTTCCCGCCATCACCATGGCAGGCGCTCAAGTTGGCCCCTACATGACAAGGATGCAAACCTCAAGGACGAGGTGCATCCTTCTAAGCCTTCAAAGCCTGGGAGCCTTGGTGCAGAGCCTCAGGCGCTGCTCCCTGCAAAGCTGCAGCATGTGGACCAGACCAGAAGCCACACCCTGAGTCAGAGCCACTGCGGTCTCAGGGTCAGACTCCCAGCGAGGCTGCAGGGCCCAGGTGGCTCCAGAGGAGGGGTCTCAGCATCGCCTCTCGGAGGCCGACCCGCAGCCCCCTGCCTGGCAGCAGCAGGGAGGAGCCCTGCTTGTCCTGTCCTCAGTGGTCCTGAGGCCATGGACATCTGGGGAGGAGGGCAGGGCAGGACAGAGGAGGTGCTCTGGCAGGTTTCTGAGCCCATGGCCATCTGGAGGAGGTGACAGCTAAGACTGGCAAGGAGATGTGGACCCTGGGGCCCTGCAGCTCCCACCAGGCCCCAGAGCCCTCTCCACTCAGCGTGGGCTGCTTCCAAAGCTTACTGTACTAGGTATCATCGGCTGAGCTGTTAGCGGGGTCAAACTGTGAGAATCCTGTCCACCTTCTCCTGAGAATTTAAAGAGCTCTGGTGGAGACACAACTCTCTAGCGCTGTAATGCTGAAGTGTAAGAGACAGGAAATGACTTTGTACAAAGATGTGTGGATGTGGTATGTAGTGTGTATTGTCTGCTGTGTACTGCGGTGTGCAGTGTATGTTGTATGTACTGCATGTGTGTGGTGTGTGCTGAATATGCACAGGGTGTGGCATGGTGTTATTGCATGTGGTATTTGTGCTATCTTGTGCATGGTGTCTCACACACATGTACCATATATATATGATGTGTGTCTGGTGTACGCTGCATACACGTGTGATGTATGGTGTGTGTTGTAGGACACAGTGTGCGTGACTGTGATGTGTGTGTGGCGTGGAGGGTTGGCATAATATCTGCATAGTCGTGGTGGGCTTTGTCCCGCAGTGTGCATGCAAAGTGCAGCATGCATACGTGTCATGTGTGTCGTGCAAGCGCATAAGAAATGATGTGTGGCTTGTGAGCGGTGTGTGTAGCATGGTGTGTGGTCGTCGTATGTGGGGGGGTGACAGTGTGCTGCGTGCTGTGGGGGGCACCTGGGGCACGTAGGGCGTGTGGAGTGCGCTGGGGTGTGGGGGTGTGCGGGGCATGCGCGCGTGGTTGCGATGTGCGCGGGCGAGGTCGCCTGGCCACGCAGCAGGGCCCTGGCATCTGGCCAGCCCAGCTCTGAGCAGTGCAGCCCTCTGCCGCGGGTGTCCCCCAGAACTTCTTCATGGCGAGCGGCGCGCGCGTGTCTCCTGAGGTGAGCGGGTTCACGTTGGGTGACGAGCGCCGCTCACTGACCCGGGCGGGGGGGCTGCGATGACACAGACTAGGTACTATTTTTCTCAAGCATGATTTAGGTCACAGCTTCCTCAGATTGGCTATTGCCATAGCAACCGGAGATTTTGCCTCTGTGCGGGGACTTGTAACACTACTCCTCAAGGAAAAGGAAACGCCGAATCCCACAAAGGAGGTCTCCCCGTGCCAGCGCACCCCGCCCACGCCCTCACCCCTGTAGGAGAGGTAGTTTGGCGCGATCTCGCTTTCAAGGACCCACTTCACTTCCTTAAGCAAGGCCTACCACAGCTGCCTCCTCCAGAGGCCTCCAGAGCCAAGCACAACCAGTGCTCCGTGGGTCTGGGGAAAACCAAATCAGTGCAAGATGACCGAGCTCCAGGTCCCAGCATCTCCCAGCTGCACCATCCAGGAAGTGCGTCGGCCACCACTGCACCCAGCCCTGCCCATACCAAAGGCCTCGCTCGCATGGAGCCGCCTGCCAGGCAGAGGGCCCGTCCTGGAGAGGAGGTCACGCTGCCTTCCGGGATGCCCCACTCCTTAGAGCTCTGCATGCGCCCAGAGCCGCGGTGTGCCGAGGGCTGGGAGTGCGCATGTGTCCACTGCTTGCAGCACATCAGGGTCAGCTGAGGACTGCAGCAGCAAAGCCCCTCTGTGCCCCGTCGGCAGCCCCAATCGGGTTCACACAGGAGCCTCCCAGCTGAGGGGAGGCCCCAGCCAGACGTGTACTCAGCCCTGCCACAGACAGGTGCACAGGGAGGGCCCTCCAAGGTCGGCGGCGGAGACTGCTGGCAGGCCCAGGGTGGCCTCAGAGAACTGCGGTTGGCTTCGAACGTGCCAGCGTCTGTCTGGGCAGATCAGGCTCCCTCACGAGTCCTCCAGAGTGGAGGGTGGAGAGAAGGTGACCCTGGGCGGAACCTGGAGCAGAGCCAGAGGGCCTCTTATCCTTAGCTCTGTATTGGACAGCGGGATGGTCAGAAACAGCCCTGACTGCACACAGCTGCGAACCCCGCGCTTGACCCCAGGAACCGCGGCGCCCAAGGTTCCCTGTCCAGCGCAACCCTGTGCCACCCTCCCCTCCCAAAGTTAGGCTGTGCCTGCAGGAGGGTGAACGGCCCATGCAGGCATGGACGGGCCCCCACCTGGCCCACTTCACTTCAGTCTGTGGGCAACCGGGTATGCCCGACCAGGCTACTTGGACACAGCCAGGGATCTTGCCCATGGCCCGGATGGCTCCTTTGGACACTTCACAGCTAGTGCCCGTGGCTCTGTCGTGAGTGGCTCTTCTGAGCTCTGCACTTTGTGGGCCTGGGTTCAGGTCCAAACTGCAGTCTTTTCTGGGTGCAGCCAGCCTGGTGGAGGGAGTGCCTACGTGCCAGGGGCAGGGTTGCTCAGAGCTCAGAAGCAGGGCAGATGGAAGTTCACCTCCAGAGAAGTCCAAAGCCCAATGACCAGGTCAGTGAAAAGTACCCAGTGCAGGCTCCGGACCAGAATCAGATGCAGGCAACGGGTGCAAGGCAGCTCCTGGAGCTTGTGGAGATGGTGCGCAGGGCATAGGGAAAGAGCTAGAAAGATGGGCAGAAGCAGCAGCGGCTGCCGGGGCTGGGGCTGGGCAAGTACGCTGGGAGGAGAGGAGGCACTGGTGCTAGGAACTCAGAGTGCTGTAAAAGCGTGTGCGAACATGGGGCTTCCACCGAGCTCCACCAGTTAGATACCGTAGGCAAGGGGGGGAGGGGAGGGGGAGGCGGCCTGCACACAGGGCTCAGGAGTGCACAGGCAGGAGGACTGCCCGCACCCAGGGAGGCCAGCCCTGCAGGGGTGGGTGATACACGGGCATCGTAGACCCGGAGACAGCACCACAGCCTGGATGGCCACACAGCTCTGAAGGCTGAAGATCCAGTCCCAGGTGCCACGGGCTCATGGAACATTGCCCGAACTCTCCCTTCACGGTCACAAGACCCTCCTTCTGGCCGCATCTGCCTCCGATGGGGCTGCCCTGCAGGGCCGGCCCACACCAATGGCCCTGCCTCAGTATAACTGATTACATTTACAAAGCTGCATTTCCAAACCATGCTACGGTCTGAAGTACTAAAGGTTGAAGCTGCAACAGCTGCAGGACAGTCCAGCGCCAAAAGGAGCTTCGGCACGATAGCCCACCCGCAACTTCTCTGTTTGCGAAATCTTTGCTTGTGTCTCTCAGCATAACCCAAAATGAAATGTGGAAATGATTAAATCTATTGATACATATTGTTTTAAAATATTTTTTTAGGGGCCAGAGAGGTAGCTTAGTGGTCTAAGCATCTGCCTGGCAAGTACAAGGACCTGGGTTCAATCCCCGGTAGCACATGCTGTACCCTCTGGCCCATCCTGCCAAGCTGGGCACTGATACTAGATGTGGCGGTGCACACCTGTAATCCCAGAACTGGGGAGGCTGAAACAGGAGGATCGCCGCATCCGAGCTGCAGAGTGAGACCCTGTACCAAATACATAAACTGAAAAAAAATTGATTATATTTTCTGATTGGAATATGAAGTAAAGATAATTCAGATTAAAATATACATTTTGATATGTAAACACTAGGGCATGGTCAACAACAGAAAATGGGTGAATCTGCCAGATGCTGCCACACACTTAGATAATGATGCCTTTCACCCCAAATTTTCTGATCAAGGAGATTATGGGGCCACAGAGGAATGCGATCGATGATATAGAGCGTGCCTAAGGAGAGTCACATGGACAGAAAGTGTACCCTCAGGCTTCCACAGAGAGCAAATTGGTCAAGCAATGGCCGTGACTCATCCACAAGGCTGACACTGACAAGGGATCTACAAAGAGCAGTACAGGGTTACAGGATAAACCTGAGGGTACCTGACTGAGCTTATCTGATACAAAAGTTACATTTCTTGTTATATAGGTCTTGCTTTAACTCAGTCTTAACCATTCAGCAGAAAAGTATAAAAATGGAGGAATATAAAGTCATATTAATACACTGAGCTGTGAATGGCTCAAGTCAACAACTTCTGTGGATAACCTGCTTCTATTGTGGGCTGCTGATCTGTGTTGGATTGTTATATATATATTTAGCCATCCATGTTGTGAAAATCTGTAACATATGTGTAGTTGTATGTTACTCTGTTTATGCCATTTGTTCTCTTGGTTTTTGCTTCGATTTTTCACTCTTTGAGTCAAAACACAAATAAATAAATTTTAAAAAATAATAACGATGCCTTTCATAATGCACAGGAGGAGGGTTCGGTGGTTCCTGTCTCAGCCCACATCCAGCCAGCTCCAAGGCCGAGCAGCAGGCAGAGAGACCCGGGGAGGCATGGAGGACAGGGAGCAGGGAGACGAGCCCTCCAGGATGCACCCACAGCGCCCTGCCTATTGGAGCTTGTAGTCCAATCCCCGTCCGCAGATCTCACCTATGAGCACAGGAGCTGAAGGGGGACATCTAGGTATACACAACCATCAACCGGACCTACGTCTGAGAAGAGGGGAAGCCGTAAGGCAGCCACGGGCTGTGTCCAGAAGGGCCGCTCAGCTACTCCAAGTGTTCTTCTACTTGCTCCCTGAGAAAGGAAGGTGGATTATAGATGCCCACATTCACTGGACCACATCAACGGCTAACAGAACATTCTGGTGGTTCCGTTCACTGAAAACTGCCGCAGGAGTTATCACTGCCTGCTAGTAGTCTGAGCAGGTAAGAGTCCTGTTGGTTCAACAAGGAGACAGAGACCAGATCCCGGGGAACTGGGACCAGCAGAGGAGCGTGTCCTGCTCGCGAAGTTGCTGCTTCTACAGAAAATTACCCCTCGGGAGGGAAAATGGTTTTATGCTTACAGCTTCGGTGCCAGTGCCTCCCACTAGCTATTCTCCCCTTCTCCCAACAATCTCTAATTTTAGCCAGATAAGTGGCTACCTGGGACAAAGATTACCCTCCTCGGCGGCCTGGAGAGCGAGGCGTAAATGGGATGGAAGGGAAAGGTTGAATGGAACTTCCAGAAACAGATTACAGGGAGCCCATGCAGCTGGAGAAAGGGCGCCGTAGGTGTTCTGCTTTTGATCCTTTCTGTGGCTTGCAACACTAATATAGTGTCTGGAGCTCTGGCAGCACTTGAACAGGAGGCGAGCCGAGTGTGGGAGCCGTCCGGGAGCACGGGGGGCAGGTCAGAGGATGCCAGTGGGTCCCCAGCTGCCACCATCCAGGGTTTTCTCACATGCTTGTCCTTAACAAATACGTTCCCATCAGTCCTAGACCTGACTCTTCTCAGGGCTCCTGTGCCACCTGCCTGTTGCTGTCTTCAGGTGAAGCAGGGAGAGAAGAGACCCTAGAACATGACAAAGGGCCCAGTCATATGGCCAAGTCCCGAGTGGCTTCCTGACAGGCACTGAGTCCACCCCACAGACAGCCACGTGGAGCACATGTCTGTTTTCTCTCTGTGGGGACCAAGACTTGCTGGCCCCAGGTGAGCTCATCTTACTGAGTTACTGCAGCAGCAACCCTGCTTCCTGTTGGTCCAGTTCTGGTGCCAGCAGCCAGGGCCTGTGTAGGACTCTTCAAGGCACAGCTCAACCCACAGTGGCCTGAGCAATACACGCCTATTTTTGCCCAAAGAAGTGCTGACCTTTCTGTGTGACACAAGGTGGCCAGAGAGCTTGTGTGCCGCCCGCTTTACTTGGTGCTTTCTGCCCTCACCTCTCGTTTCTTTATTAATATTCCTGAAGAATAGCTCCAGACATTAATGATAACCAACAAAGGGAAATTATCGGTAGAATTATGAACACAAGAAGCATCTAGAGAGGTCTTGGTCAAGATTCCCCACTGCGCTCACCGTCCATCCCCGGCCCATGATAAGCAAACCATGCCACAGTGGAAACTTAAAATTTTGAAGGAGCAGACAGGAATAAAATATTAGTGGCTCGCAGCCCCACCAAAGGGGAAACACTGATGGTCCCTTCAGACCCTGATGGAAAGTCCACTTGGATCCCAGTAAAATCCTCAGCTCTGAATCTCAGGTGCCATGGGACGGGCCATGAGGCTGGGGTCAGTGGACACTGCCAAGGCCACACCAAGTGTCATTCTCCAGCAGACCCATTAGCAGTGACAAGAATGGGCCCAGAGGAGACACAGTGAGTGGAGGAAGTCTTGGATGCCTGGCACTGAAACAGTCAACAAGGAGAGAAACCAGAACCTGCAGACAGCTGAGCAAGTGTGTGGTAGCTGTCCTGCCTCCCCAACCTCATTGAGAGGCTGGCGATCTCAGACCCCGAGCCTGCCCAGGAGGGTTTGCACTGCAGGCTGTGCAGGAGGAGTTGCTGGGGAGCCAGTGTGCAGATGAAGGCTGGCACAGGCCCTGTGGCCCCCGGGAAGGCTAGAGGACCCTTTCAGAGGTGCAGCTGAGACTGAGCTCAGGGCTGGGGATCCAGAGGAAGGAGCTAGGGCATCCGGGAACAGTGCACACTAGACAGGGCCAAGGGTTGCCAGCTCCCACACGCACCGGCAGCCCTGGCCAAGCTGCAAATAGAGGTCGGGAAGGTGGCTTCTGCCATGCCAGGTGCCATGCCAGGGAGATGTCTGGGGTGTGTCAGACCGAGTAACTGGTGCCAGCCTCCAAGGGATGCTGGGGAGAGAGCAGGGAAGCCATCCTGGGGACGACAAGAGCTCCTTGACAAATAGTGCTTAGTAATGATCGAAATGTGCTCAGACAGAGGGAAGGGCACTCCACGTTCTTAAAATTAAATTACACGTAATAAAGAATTCCATACATAATGCATACATTCATACAGAACAAAGAACCAGTGCCTTCCCACTCTAAAAGATTTAAAAGGTTCAGAAATCCCCTTTCTGAGGAGCATATCCATCTCTTTTCTTCTACTAACCCAACCTATTTTTAGGCCACACCTGAATAAAAAGTGATGGCATTAATCTTGAAGCCGGGAGGATTCTTTTTAAATTAGCAGCACCAGCAACAGGATCTCCACGCCCCTTCCCAGTAGCCAGGGTGTGGGTCTCAAGATGCCCTGGGAGCTCACCGGTCTCACAATTTGTCACCATCTACAACACTGTTTTTATGGAGAAATATATATTTGGATTAAAATAACTGAATCACAAAGCATTACAATGAAGACCCATTGAAACAGGGATTTCTTGCTTATACAAACATTTTTACACAATAAAAAGCATCTGCAGAGCCTCTGGCCAGCGTCCACAGACCCACGTGCGCCATCACGGTCTGCACGCTCTGCCTTGTTCTTGAAGCTCAAACAGTGAGTCTCCGGCCGCTGTGGGCAGAGTAGGAAGGGCAGCAGCTGGGAGCCTGGCTCTCCAGCAAGCCCGGGAGGCAGGAGCAGCGCTGCAGTCATTTGCACCGGAGACTGGCACTTGCCAGACGCTACCCGCGCGTGCCCGGGAGGGGCAGGAGCCCAGAGACTGCGGAAGTCTCCGCGTCGCGCCCCCCTGCGCTGCCCCTCGCTGCCTCCTGGCATCCCCGTCCTGCACGAAGCCTCCGGGTGGGAGCGGCGCGGGCTGAGTGCACCCTTCGGGGCAGCAGCATTGGCCTTGGCATGAAGGATGCCAACGTGGGCCCATCTGGCAATGGGCAGGAGACACCATCGCGCCCCTGCAGTGAGTGCCCCGTGTGCACGTATTCTCTGTGCTCGTCGTATCTCCTCTTCAGTGCTTCATGGCAAACCAAACATCCAAGAAAGGAAGAATGTAGAACAGCACATAATTCTTATTATAGTTAATTAAATAATACTCTCTCCAACATGTTGTGGTAATTAGCCCTTCCTCTCGTTCTTCTTTACTTGTTAATTTAGATCCTAAATTTATTTCTGAACTATGGACTTTAATAAACAGTTATTTTAATGAGGTCTTTTAAAAATGCAAGCATTGTTGATAACCTTGCTCTTATGATTTATTTCAAATGCGACATCGATTTCAGATAATTTAAAGGTAATTTAATGAAAGGTCAAACATTTCTTAGGAAATAATTGGGAAAGTAATGAAACTACTTAGTAGTGACTTAAGACTCAGCCATGCTTTCTCACTGAAACACTGGTGCCTGTTCTGTGGCCATCTTCCCTGATGTGATCTGATTTCCTGTCCTTAGTCAAATCCACCAGGGAGGATCCAAAAGCCCTGCAAGCTGCAAATTTACATTGTCCTGGGACACAGCCCAGGGCAGAGAAGGGGCCAGAGGCTCCAGCCCGGACTCGCCTCCTTCGTACAGGTTGTCTGCATGACCCAGGCTCTGCAAGCTTCCGCCACTACCCGCTCAGGTACCCAGGTGGACTTCCTCTGCCTGCCTCTCTCTCGCTATCTCCTCTCCCCCTCCCCTCTCCCCTCTCCCCCTTCCGCTCTTCCTAAGTCATATCAGAACTTACCTCATAGATTTTCACATGAATCAACCAACTCACAAATGAAAAATGCTTTAAACAGTCCTGGCACACCATAACCACTCAAGAAACACTAGCTGTCTCTATGACCATTGTTTAGTAGCTAAATCAAAGCACAAAACCCCTCAACAATAGCAATACTGCATGACATTGGGCCAAACATGTCAAACATGTCTCCTCTCTCCCCCTCCTCTCTCCCCTCTCCCCTCTTCTGTCTCTCTCTCTCTCTCTCTCTCTCTCTCTCTCTCTCTCTCTCTCTCCAGTTGAATTTTGTGCCCTTTCTTTCACCCAGTTTTGGGCCATGCAGAAGCTATGCCAGTTTGCTCAGTAGCTTTTTCTCACTCGATTTTTGAAGGAAAAGGTCGCATTTGCACCTCAGGACCTCTTGGGAAGGAACAACCCAGAGATCTCCAAAGCTGCGGAGAGAGCCAGAGGCAGCCGGGGTTAGAAGACAGCTGGCCCTGGAGCATCTTCCAGGCCGCGGTGTGTCCCTGAGGCCAAGGTCGCTGCACCCTCATGGGACGCCTTGAAGTGCGCCCGGCACCACCCTGTGAATGACAGAGCAATAAGAGGAAGTCACAGCATTTGCACAGCTGATAGCAATGCTCACCTCACCCGGATTCACGGGGTGACCCTCATCTTACCCCCCAACTCCTGTTGATCCAATAAAAGTCATTGTCACCACTTGTCCTGCTCTGTGGCTGTGGCTGTGCTTGAGTCTCCCACAACACGTATGATGTCGAGTTCAAACAAATCCCAGCAGAAAGTGCCACCAGTTCCCACCCGACTTTGGACCAACACATTTGCTTGCGACTGTTTTAGAGGGCAGCGTCCTCGGCTAGCTCACTGCGGAGCAAGTTAAGGACCTAGTTCCCCAGTGCACAAGCGCTTGGCTAAGTGGAGCTCCACGCAAAAGCTAAGCAGATCCACCCCAGGGCTCTCCAGAGGCCCCTACTCGTGCATTACGGTAGTTAGGTTCTTCCCCTGACAATGAGGGTCATATTAGAACTTACGTCACAGATTTTCACATGAATCAGCCAACTCACAAATGAAAAATGCTTTGAACAGTCCTGGCACACCATAACCACTCAAGAAACACTAGCTGCCTCTATGAGCATTATTTAGTAGCTAAATCAGAGCACAAAAGCCCTCAGCAATAGCAATACTGCATGATATCGGGCCAAACATGTCAAATATGAACTTTGTTGGTTCTGGGTATGTTTTGTCTGCAGGGTTCTCCCTGTTAACTCCTACACTTGCTTCTCCTGGGTACTCCTCCTGGGTACCTGTGCTCTCCCTGCAAATAATGCCGACGTGGGCAGTGCTAAGAGTGGAACGCAGGGTGCCAGGCAGGCTCAACCAGCACGCTGCCACTGGGCATGCTCCAACCACACGTAACATCTATAAACAGGACAGTTGTTCTTGACCTTTCTTTTCTGATCAGTTTTCTGAATTCTAACCAAGAGAACACAGAAACAGGGGAAGTATGTCCTGGACCCCACATTCTTCCGTCTCCGAATGATTTCATGCCACATGAAGCCAGGGGCGGTGAGTGTCATGTGCGCTTACCATATTCCAGAGGCTGGGAGACAAGTGCAGAGCTGGGACAAGTGCAGAGGTGAGAAGCAGTGAGAAAGCAAGCCCACAGAGGAGTGTGTGCGTGCACGCATGCGTGTGCGTGTCTCAGGATGCCCTGCCTTCTCCTTACACCAGAACTTGACCACAGTGTGAAAGTCTCCCCTCGGTCCCTTTCCGCCTTAGAAGTCCTGCCGGGGTCCGGCACAGTCAGCTCTGCTGCTTTATTATTTTGCCTCTTATATCTGTGACTTACTAGGGGTTAGAATGTCACAACTTGAGGTGGCTCAATGTGCACCCACCCTGGAGCTGGCTGTGCGCTCCTGTACACCACAGCGAGCACAGGGTGACAAGGGTGCTGCTTTGGAATGCCCCCCTGCAGTGGCTCTCCAAAGAAGGGGGTCCTTTCAGGAGAGTGGTGCGGCTCCTGCTTGTGTCCATGGCTCCTGCCTTCGAGCAGGCTTTTGTGGGCCGGAGATGTGTAAACCCTTTCCATTGATCTTTTTATTCTGCGACCCATAAAAGAAGACCTCCATTATTCCCTTTCTCCCTCTCCCATCCCTCTCTCCATCCGCCCAGCCTCTCATGGTGGTCATTAGGAGCCAACAGCGCACCACACTTCTCCCTTCTAATTGGGTGCTTAATGGGGCAGTGTTTGAAAGCAATTGATGGGGAAAAACATTTTTGTCCCGTTTTCTCAATTGGTCTTCAAGAAAAATGCCTGAGCAAGGCAAGGATTCTGTGTGAGCCAGGAACCTGTTGTCCTTTTCAGTTTTTCCCATGTCACAATTTATTCATTTAATTCAGCCCTCCAGAATCACCGCAGTGCCAATTATCTCTGTGTGTGGAAAATGCGCTCTGGCCACTTCATCCCCCTTCATCTGACGCCGGCTTCTGGCTTTTTTCTGGGCCTGAGTAATGTGCGAAGCGGAAGAGAAAGGAGAGGGTCTTCAAACCATGTGAAGTAGGTCCAGTGGCCTCTTGGTACCTGTGAAGAGTCCCCTCGAAGAAGCTTAGGGACAATGGCGGGGTGCGTCTGGCCGGGGTTTATTTAGCCCACATGATCCATTTCACACGCACCCAGGCAGCTGCTGAATAGAGGATTAACGTAAGTTTTCACCTTATTGAAGCCAGGGATTCAAAGCAAACAAATAGGGCTAACGAGTTAGAATATGAAATTAAAGATTCTCCAAGTCCCTTTGTTGTCCTGCACGTCACCTTCGCACTTAGCTAAGGACTTTGCAGAAGACACAGGGACACCAGGTCCCAGGAGGCTGCCCGGTGGGCTGCGTGGGGCTGGCACTGCCGGGCGGGCGGACAGGCTGCACCTCTGTCCTCAGAGCACGAATTAAATGGAAAATGCCAAGAATTGCTGCTGTTAGGTTATTCTGTTAATGCTGAATTGAAGGGATTTTGTTTGTTTTGGTGTGTGTGTGTGTGTGTGTGTGTGTGTGTGTCGATGTGTGTTACTGGGGGTGAAATCCAGATCCATCGCAGAGAACTACATTCCAGCCCTTTCTAAACTTCTTTTTTGTTTTGAGGCAGAGCCTTGCTAAGGCACTAGGGTACCCAGTAGGGAACTGGTGCTCTTCCTGCATCAGCATCCTAAGGTTCTGGGGTTGCAGGTGTGAGCCAACACACCTGAGTCAGGTGTAGGCTGTCACTTATCCACAACTACTACAAAACCTGTCATACAGACCGAGTAGAGCAAATCCAGACCAGTGGGAATGATGATGTCTTTACACTTAGGAGCTTTGTTGATCACAAGAATTTCTTTACAATTATTATACACAAAGTCACTGTGCCAGGTTCAGTGTGTCCCCTGATGACATTGCCCAAGAAGACTCTCTCTCTCACACACACACACACACACACACACACACATGCACACACACACACACACACACACGCACACACCCTTACAACCAGAGTCCCTGAATTCGCCTTGCGCGGGAGCCAGCATGCAGTTTCTGACTTGATTTCGTCTCTCAGTCACCGTTATTTTCTGCAGTCGGCTTCACATCTGTCTTTAACACCCCAGTTCGTTCATCTCTGAGCTTGCTCCCCAGTACAGCAGGGATGTGGGCTCAGACTCCTGCTCCAGCCCAGTATTGTCAAGCACTGATGCAATAAAGGAAAACAAGTTTTGAAAGGCGAACTGACAGGACTTTTTTATATTAGCACTTACATTATCGAAATGAGAATCTTCCAGAGGCATAAAACGTTTTCCTCTATTGAGATACCTTTGAACACTTAAAAGATGAAAAATTAAAAGGAAATCATGTTCAATTTTTACAAACTCATAACTCAACAGGAGAGAAGAAACCTTCTCTTTGAAGAGCTACAGACAGCGCGCAGCCCACCATCCAAGCGGAAGCGGTGGCGCTGGGCGCAGCGAGGCAGGAGACAGGCAAGTTCTCGGGAGAGAGGCGTGGAAAGCGAGACTGCGTGCTGACGCGCCCTGAGACGGCTGGAGCGAGGGCCAAGGGGCGAAGGCGCCTGAGGGCTGGGGGTGTGGGTCCATACCTCATGGGGGCACACAGGCTGACTGCGGGCTGCCAAAGGATCTTGGAGACACGCAGAGGACCACGCCCCTGGGCCCCTTGTCCCTGTGACCTGAGAGGAAGAGGGCTGCCCTCCAGGAGCAGGGGCCGGGCTGGGGGCAGATGGTTACGGCTGCAGGCCCAGGGCGCGCGGGTGGGCTGAGCCACAGGCCGTCCTTGCCCCACACGTCCGTGGGCTACATAAGTCCTCGGGCTGGGGCGCAGAGCGCCGGCAGCCGCCTCTTTCCAAAAGAAGACATGACCATCACTGCATAAGGCTCTTCCTGGGCCTGGGACCTGTCCTGGTTGCCTTAGGCCTGTGGTTCTCAGGGGAGCCAAGGCATGCCAAAGCCCGGGAAAATTCACATCTTCGCATCATGGGGAAGCCCTTATGCTGGGCGAACTCGAACATTCTGTATCTGGTAGTCGTCATCCTTGGTTTTAGGTTTGCACATCAAGCAGACACAATAAAGAACCAGGATATGCGTGTGCATGCACCCACTGGTGAGTCCGGATGTCACACAGCCCTCACGTCGCTGCTTCTGCGAAGACATCGCATGCCACGTGGCCTCCTCTTCCCTGGCCCGGAGCAGAGGCGCGTGCTGCCCTCTCCACTCCCAGGGCATCTGTGCTCCGCTGTGCTCTGTGTATTTCCAGATGTCCCGACTGTGGACTTCCCGAGGCTCCTGAAGCTCTCCCAGCTCTTTCGCCCTGAGTGGCTTCTGCAGCCGACTGACCTCGGGCTGGCTCTCCTCAGCACCGCCACTGGCCTTGGTAACCTCCCCAGTGTCGCAGTTCCTCCTGCTCTTTGGGGCTTCTCTTCTGCTCACATAGGCCATGTCTGAAGAGAACACTTTTGAGTCCATCATCTTTTGTAAAGCTCAAGGGGGCATAACGCATGCCTCAGCCATCATGTTGCTGCACCAAAGGAGGGGTGAACCCAAAGATGGGGTGACTCCTGCTGGGTCTTGTCCATTTGGCTGCAGGCATGGTCCTCATGGGGAGAAGGAGGCCAGTGATGATGGTTTCGGCAGTGGCTGGTTGCCTGTGAGATGTTGGTGATGCTATAGTTCTGGAGTCCCCCACCAGCTGGTCCTCAACGGCGCTGGGGCGGGGGTGGGGCAGGCAAGAGAAGTTTAGCTGCTACAGACTCCAAATGCTGTAGGTAAGTTTTTATAGCATGGTAAAAAAACAAAAAAAAAAACCTATTTGCACTTGTTCATATTCACAGCTATGATCCAGTTGCCATTTGAGCATCATGGAGACGTCTACTGTCAGAATACACCACAATTTATCTGTTTTTGCTATTAATAGAAGACTTTTCAGAGGCTTTCACTTTCCGCAATGATAAGTAGGCTACAGTGAGGGTCTTAGCGTGTCTTCTCATATCGCAAGACCACATTTCTCAGAGAAGCACACTTTGCATTTCTTGATAGATGATTTTTCAGAAAATTAAGGATCATGGATGTCCGAATAAAACTCACATCCAGATAAGGCAGTTATCCGCATTGTATCCTCACCTTTTAGTTTATATTTTATTTATTTGAAGCAGGGTAAGCTCCCTGACCTGTCTTCTGTCCACCTGGTGGTGACTAACGGCCTCCACAGGCTAACTGTTGGCTTGCGAGAATGCTGCTTCCTACCTCAGGGGGAGTCTGTACTCAGCAACACTGCAGACGCCATGGTGGGAAGATGGGGAAATGAAGCAGGAACACGTCCCCCGCCAAAGTCACGTGGCTCGAACTCTAAAACCTCATTTAAGCCAATGCCTCTGAGCTCTGGAAGAAGAAAGCAGCCTGGTGCAGAAGCGTCTCGGCAGGGCTGAGCAGCAGGTGATGGGATGGCTGGCTCCCACTCACAACCTGCAGGTGTTTGTCTTCAGAATGTGCCCAGCGTGTCCTCATCACCACGGGAGCAGGGGATCCGCAAGGTGTCCACAAGGCCCTCACCTTGTCCCCAGGCTGGGACACACAGTACTGCCCTGTCCGGTGGGTCTCTGTTGTCTTACAGTACAGCCCTCAAGTCAATCAGGGGTCGCAAGCTGGCCCTCTGCTTGCCAGGACAGCTCGTAGTCAGGATGCACCTGTAGGAGGCCACCAGGGTCCTGACAATGGTGCATCTGGGACATTGGCCACCAGTAGCCTCTGTGCTGGCAAAACCAAGCGCTAGGAGGTCCTGCCCCACCCTCCCCTGTGGCCAATCCTTTCTGCCTCTGACCTCACACTACCTGACCCAGTGGTCATCTTAGGAGGCACATTACGGGGATTCTGTATCATTTAAGTTACATTTTAAGTCTTGTGTTTTTCTTTTTTTCTCCTTGGGAAAGTCTCCCATTGCAACATAGAATTATGGAGAAAAATGACATACATTTGAAGGGAGCTCATAGGCATAAAGAAGATGTTGGCAGTTTTGAAACTTACCAGCCACACCAGCAGCTCCTGTTTCAGTAGTACAAGGTCCACTGGAACAAGGCAGGCCATCTTTAGCCATCCAGGGCTCGCAAGGTGCACCTAGTGCAAAGAAAGTATGATAAATATAAAAACATACATCTTGTGGTGTATGAACAACCACAAGAAGACAATATGTCATGTATTAATTATTGAAACTGTCCTACTAATCAGTTTTAAAACTGTCTCATTGTTATTTCTCAATAAAATTATTTTAAAAAGAAACACACACACACAATAAATAAATAGATATAAAAACTACTTCAGCCTATTTTAACAGACATCTATGGAAGAGAGATAAAATGGGGGATTGTGTCTTTGAAAAAGCAATTTATACAAAAGGGTTTTTCAAGGTCCACACCACTTTAAAGGGAAATTTAAAAAGTAGTATATTGCCATTATGAACCAGCTATGAGAAATTATCTTAAATTGATTAAAGTATTACTTATCTTAAGTATGGTGGACCTGTTTTCACTCAAGCCTGTCGGTCTACACCTCTAGAATATACAACATGTAAGGAACCAGAATACCAATTCGAGCACCAGATACTTTTTTCCAAAGAATAATGACCATTCTCAATAACTTACTACCCTAAGACCCAGAGTCAGAGCCCATGCCTGAAGATATATAACAAAAAAGATATTTTTCACCCGATATAGGAAAAAAATGCAGGACTCACGAAGCCCAGCTTGGAGCGGGCCCAGGAATCAACTTCACGACCTGGGCCTGGCTCTGAGTGAAGCCTTGATGCCCTCGTGGCTGCAGCCCTGAAGCCCACCGTCTAATCCAGCGTCCACCTCTAAGTTGGTCTTATTTGTTGGGTTTCTTGTGTCACATTTTGTGTTAGTACTAAGTATAACGGCAAATGCTCTCCATGAGCACAGGGTACCTGGGGGCCTCTTCCAGCTGCCAGAAGCCAACAGAGCATCTTCAAGCAGACAACAGATTGCATTCGTAACCACGAGGAGGGCTGCATTTGCATGGGAACAGCGCTGGGCTCACCACTGCTTTTTTGTTAGAAAACAGGTGAAGACAGGAGACACAGCTCAGGCTTCTTGGTATTCCTGCTAAGAACCAATCTTCTTCTCAACTGGAGAAGTGCAGAAGCTTACCCAAGTGACTCAGCGGTTCTATAGCCTAAGGTGTAGAGAGTACCCTAGGGCAGGTATTTACGCCCTAGGATGTTGTAATGGTTAATTCATTGCATCAACTAGAGGAGTTTAGAAGCTTAACCAAGTGACTCAGCAGGGGCCCCGGGCCTCACTTAGCAAACATCTGCATGCTGTGCAAGAGGAGGGCAGGGATGTGGTACAGTGCTGTCTGCCTTAGGGTGGGTAGCCTGCTTGCCGTAAGGGAGGAGAAAGAGGCTTATGCGCTCCTCTGCTCTTGTTCCTTTTGCCGTCTTCTGCCACCACAGATGCTTGCTCCTCAGCATGCCACCCTTCCTGGGAGCCAGGTGACTAGGGGCTGAAACCTCCACCAGCTGGGAGCTAAGCAAACTTTCCTTCCTTCGTTTTGGCCACCAGGTATTTTTGTCTCAGCAATGAGGGGCAAGTACATAACATGCCAGGGTCCTTTCTATAGCTACCATAGGTCAACGGAGCATTTTCAGGCAAATGACCGATGGCATTTGTGGTTGTGAGAAGGACTGGAGTGGCGTGAGTAGACTGAGAACAGCTCTAGATTTTGGCTCACCATGCTTCCTTGTCAGGGACCAGGAGAAGACAAGAGGCAAAGCCCAGTTCTTGGTACTCAGAACCAGTCTGCATCAGCATGCGCAGGAGTGCTGCAGTCCTACCTGTTTGCAGTTTGTGAGACTGAATCCCGAGACATTGACACTTTCTTCCTCATTTGGTTCAAAATATTTTCTAATTTCCATCCTGACTTTTCCTTTGAACATTAAATTATCTAGGAAAGCCTTTCTTACCACTGAGATGTATGACTTTTGTCTTTGTTCCTGTACTCATTCTATTATCATTGGTTTTAAGTTTATTCAATGAAGTAGAGTCAAAATATTCACCCTACACAATGCTTTCATTGTGGCACTGGAGGTTGAATCCAGTATTTTTGCACTGAGCTGCATTTCTAGCCCTTTTGACTTTATATCTTGAAAGTATATAAACTGAGCTTCCAAACACTAAGTTGTCCAGGCTGGGCTTGAACCTGAGCTGCTCCCCTCAGCCTCCTTCCTGTGCAGCTTTCACTCACCGAGATCTGTCCAGATGTGCTTGCTTTCTGGCCAGACAAGGGCAACGTTTGCCAGCGCTCTGCACGCTCTTGGAGATGTGTGTTCTGCAGCACTGGCATGCACGTGGCAGCTGTACCGTGCACACGGCTGAAATGAGTTAATCCCTGCCGGTTGCTTTGGTCCAGTGATGCTCTCGGGACGCAATACCCGAGGTTAGGTAATTTCTAAAGAACAGAACTTTGTTTCTCGCAGCCCTGGAGACAGAAGCCCAAGACAGAGGCGCGAGTGTTGCAGCGTCACTGAGGGCTCCCTGCCTCCCGGCTGGGGCACCCTTGGGAGGGAGCAACAGGTGTCCTCCTGTGGTGGAGGAGACAAACGGGCAGAAAGGCTCAGACCCCCTCCTCAGGTCCCTACTGCTCCGGTGGGAGGGCGGAGCTCAGGGCTGTCCCTCCTGAAGGCTGAGCCTGCCAGAGCTGCTGCACGCAGAGTGAGCCTCGAGCTGATCTTGCAGGGTCACATTTTCCTCTTGCTCAAGTATTTGAACAACTTGGCTGTTTCCTTGGAGGAAAGAGACATTCCCCAGCGAGTTTGGGACTCCTGACTCAGACTCCCTGTACTCGCCCTATCAGTCTGTACCCGCCACCACTTGAGGCTCTGTTAGAACTGTCACGTCTTCCAGGTGCATTCGACACTTCATTACTATGCAGCATCCATAAAAGACAAAACAAAGCCCAACAGCTCCATTTATTAAGCCGCTCCAGACACTGCTGAATGCCGTGCTCTTCCTACGTCCGCGGTGCTGATGGGTCACAACGCAGCACCTCAGGCCTAGGGATCAGACTGGAGACCAAAGCCTCGCCCCTGCTTAAAAAGACTCTGCACCATCTCTTCCTTATCCCAGCAAGGGCTGAAAACTTGACTCCACAGGGACGCGTCATCTTACAGGCAGGCTCCCTGGAGCTGAGAGGCCAGGAAGGGACACAGGTGCCACGGCGTGTCCTCCCCGCCGTAGGCGCCCCGTGTGCAGGCTGGGAGCCTGAGGTGCTCGCACAATATGCTCGCTCCATCGGGCTAATTTCAACCTTCCCGCCTCTATATTCGAGATGCAGCCCAAGCCCAGGCCCGGCATGTGTGCGAGAGCGTCCGCACTCCTTTGCCCGCTGGATCCTTCCCATGTGAGTCCTTCTGTCCCGCTCTCTCGACCCCTCCAGACCCAGCCCGGGCCTGGCATACAGGCCTGGGGTGAAACAATGCAGCTGCATCCCCTGCAGAGAGGGTAGGGACCACAACCGCCAGCTAATCCAGGAGCAGAGCATCTCGCCAGAGGGGCACAGCAGGCTCGCTTCCAAGGGCTGCGGCAGGAAGAAGCTGAGCACAGCAGCCAGACCCAAGGAAGGTGGATGAATTGAAACCTCATACACTGTATCTGTAAATGTGTCACATCTCCACAGCATAGGGTTGGCTGGCGACTTATGTTTTAGTCACCTAGCTGCTTTTAGCCTTTTGTCTGAAGAACTGAGTCCACTGACCTTTCATGCAGTGGGTGACATGAAAGGATAAATATGCCGTCTTCAGGACATTCTTTTTGGATTATCTCTTTTATGCTAATTTTTCTCTCCATGTTTTGCTTTCTTGGGGTGGAATTTTTAAATTAATTATTTCCCCCTTTTCTGTGTTCCCAAAGCGGCGGTTACTGAGGCGCCTTGCGGGCAGGTTTCCAGCGCGGCGTGAGCGAGGCCACGCCCCGTCCACCTGGAGCTCGGCGTCGGCAGCTGTTTGCAGAGACGCTCCGTCAGGCCCTCTCCCTTCTCCTGTGCCGGAGTCCCTTCCAAAGTGAGCAGCTGCACTACTCGCAAGGCCCAGCTGGGACAGAGACAGGCCGAGGAACACCGAACACTGGGAACTATGTTTCTAAAACCAAGTAAATAACTCACATTTTCTTGTTTTAATTCTTGTTCACATTTTTCATCACAGTAGAACCGCAAAGTGCAGGAGATTACTGATACTCAGCAATGACCTATGGCTTTATAGTAATCAAATGTCAATAATAAACTGATCAGGGAAGTGAGTGGAACTAAGTTAAAATATGACAAGTGATTCACTGTTCTATTTCTACAGGATTGAAATCGCCCCAACGTTCCAACACCCAGGAAGTCTAAAGTAATATGAAATCATAGCTGATAAGCTGAAGGGTTGCAAAGTATTGAAGTCCCTTCTAAATGACCGTGCCAGCTTTACACACACACACACGCACACAGACACACACACATTGGTAAAACAAGTAGGTTATGCACTATACAACCCTAAGTGAGCACACAGTTCAATAAATAGAACTGTCTCCACCTTGCTTTACTGTTGTGGACTAACAGGCTCATAATCTAGGTAAACAGGAAAACCTATTTAAGAAGTTTAGAAAATTCTAGTCTATAGAATAACACGCTCAAATTTTTGTTCTAATCAAGGCTTGTTATCAAAGACTTCTGATTCCTTCATAAGATGTTTAATTCATCAGAATATTATCCTTAAAGGACCTCAGCTGAATGTTGTAAAAATAAAGCTTTGCCTTCCCACCTCCAGCCTGGCGTGGACCGGCACTGACGTGAGACACCCACAAGTGCCCGTAGCAGTGACAGGAGCACTGCCCGCCGAGTCCCCAGCCCGGCCTGGGCTGCAGCAGGGGGCTGGTGACAGCACCTGGTACTCCTTACTGGAGCTCTCCCTACCAGAAGAGCCACAGGCTCCGATCACATGTCCCAGGTGGCGTCTCCAAGTGGCTTCTATCTGACAATAAGAGGCGTGCACCTTCTGGTTTATAAATGAGCAGCCCTAAGAAATCCCAACAGACCCTGGCGTGAGCGTCTGGGCTTGATGTGGCCTGTCACCTCATCGATTCTCAGCATAAACTTCTAAATATTTTCTTACCCAGCCCACTGCAGCCACAGGGAGCACCGTGCAAGATACCCCTGGTGCGAAATGTGCATTTGTTGGCGAAATTCTCCATGAGAATACTGAGCACCTGGAGCGTCGTCTGGGAAAATGTTTCTGGGTGGCTTAAGCTTAAAAGAAAATTCACCACATTCATAGTATCAATGAAGAGTTGGTGTCTGTCTTCATGGTGTTCCTGGCGTTCCTGGCATGGGGCAAACTTCAGCTGCCCACCTGCAGGCCATAATGGTCTTCAGCATCCACAAATCCTGTTGGATCGTCACCCTAGAGAGGGTACTCACTCTCAAGCGACAAGGCTTATGTCCTGTCTTCCCCATCACTCTGTTGGCCTAGTAAGAGAAATGTTAGGACCCCGAGTCCCCACCAGCAGGCCTTCTCCCCAGGGACTCCAGTGCGTCCTGTCTGGCCTCGTGCGGGAATTGCTGAGGGCAGTGTGAGCGCTTCAGCTGCATGTGGCTGACGTCTGCTTGGTCACGAGGCCTGCGCTCCTAGAGGTCCTTCTGGTCTACAGACTCCTCCCCGCTGCCGAGCTCGGGCGGCTGGAAAGTCAGCAGTTTCCGTGTGGTGTTTTACAGACTCCCCAGTCTTCTACCGCACGGTGCCCTGAGAGAAGTCTGCCGGCGTCCCTGCCTTTTTCTACTCAGCCTACCACTCAGTTATTTTTCTCTATCTGACTTAACATTGTACACTTCACTGGAAAAATTTATGATTGCTCTTTGCAGTTGAGTAGCTACCTATCATGTGACTCTACCGTTTCCTCATATTTCTTGTGCTTGGGATTCACTTCTCAGATTTACAGGCTTGTAATTTTAATCAAATTTGGAAAGGTTTTGCCGTTATTTTTTTAAACCTATTTTCTCTTCCATTCCTCCTCCCCTTTGATGAGTGTGTGCGTGCACGCGTGTATGCGTGTGCTTGTGCATGTGCACGTGTGTGTGCGTGTGTGCGTGTGCATGTGTGCATGTGCACGTGTGTGTGCATATGTGTGTGTCTGTTTAAAGTTACTTGTCAGAAATTCTCTGTTCATTTCTTTAAAGGTCCTTTGTTCTCTGTGCTTCACATCTTCTTTCTGTGTCTGAATGTTCCCTAATCTTTCCTTTCATAATTTTAATCTGTTGTAATTCTTTCCAGAGAAATTTTCATCTCAAATGCTATATTTTTTGTTCTACACATTTAATTTGGGTCTTTTTTCATGTCTTCTACTTAACTTCCTAAGCATGCAGGATACAATATGACAATCATTTTCGTTTTCTTTGTGTGTCACTTCTAGCACTTGTGTCAGCAATTGGTTATTTCCTATTGATTGAGATTTTTCTCATTGTAGATTACACTTTCCTGCTTCTTTGTATGATTGGTAACTCTTTTCGGGGGTGGAAAATATTGTGGATTTATGTTTTTTGGTTGTCAGTTTTGCTGTTTTATAGGTTCCTGGGCTTTATGCGAGGCCACGGGCCTCCACCCCAAGAACTCTGACTGCAGTGTTCCTCCATGTGGTTCCTTTCAGTGCTGCTTGTTCTTGGGCTCACAGAGTTCCTCGAAGTGCAGGGCTCTTGCTCCTCCAGTTTAGGAGAGATTTGCTTCTGTGTACTGAAACAGCCTCTCCGCCTGCTGCAGGAACCTCGGATCCTGCAGGGTGAGCTGCTCAGCAGTACCCAGCCCAGCACAGTGCTTTGGGGCCTTGGGAGCTTCCTGTCTCTGGGGCTTCCTCTTGTGCAGCTTGCGCCTTTGTGCCTGTGAGGCGCAGACCTCCCTCCCTCTCTGTCTGGCCTCTGCAGAGCGCCCGTGTGCATTTGCCATTTCTGCCATTGCAGTTCTCATCTCTAGGAATCTTGCTTCCATATTTTTCTGTCTATGCCTCCTTCACTTCTATGACTGCTTTTATTTTGTGTCTAGTTGTTTTTCTTCCCATTTCTGGTAATTTTGATTGAATGCCAGATATTAAATTTTACCTTGCTGGGTGTTATATATTTTTGTATTTCTATAAATCCTAAACTTTATTCTGAGATGAAATTGTAACATGTAAGTTATTTGAGAAATTTGGCCCTTGGTTTACAGCCTGCAGTGTTTCTGGAGTGGACACAAGGCGCGCAGCCACCTGTCTTTGCTGAGGGGAGGGCTCCCGGGACGTTGGGCCCAGCTCTCTTGGCACGACTGACTTTTCCAGTTGGGCTTTTCCAGAATAGTATTGTCCTGGGATCTCTGTGAACTGGGGTACTGCCCTCCCCAATCCTTTCCTGGGGTCCTTTCTCTGGAATCAGGGCTCTCTCAGCATTCTGCACTGGCTGATATGGTCCTGAAGTGTCCACAAGGGTCTGGATTCATCTCTCTTCAGCTTCCTACTCTGGCTCCCTGTCCTGTGAGCTCTGGCCACCCCCACTCTCCCTAACCCTAACTTCTTCTTAACTCAGGCATTATTCTGGATTGTGCCTCTGTCCCCCCTCTGATATCACTCCTGGGACACTTTGTCCAGGAAGATGGAGTAGTGGTCACAGGGACCACAGTTTCCTACCTGTCTCAAGAGTCACCGTCCTTCATTGCCTGCCAGTAAAACTTCTGTTTGCATTTATCTCTTTCTTCTTGATCTTTTTGCTCACTGCAATTGCAGGAACAGGGGCTCGTACCCTCATTCCTGTTGTTTCACTTGGCCACAGTGAGAGCCACAGTGAGAGCCACAGTGGGACCCACCGTGGGAGCCACAGTGAGAGCCACAGTGGGACCCACCATGGGAGCCACAGTGGGAACCACAATGAGAGCCACAGTCAGAGCCACAGTGGGACCCACCGTGGGAGCCACAGTGAGAGCCACAGTGGGAGCCACAGGATGCTTACTCATAGCTTGTTACCCAGCTGGAATGTGCTCCAAGAGTTGCACTGAAGTCTGTGGTGCTCAGAGTGGGGCTTCAGGAGCTGTTGGACCTCGAAGGCTGGGACCACATTGATCCGTTAATCCGTGGATAGGTTCAGGGCCCAAAGCACCTGGGAGGTGGTGGAGCCTCAGGAGCTGGGCATGTCCTTGAGGAGTGGCCTTGAGTGAGCAGCTCTGCTGCACTGCCCCTGCCCCACTGATGCTGTGCCTCTGACAGGCCTAGAAAATGCAGAGCACAGGGGCCATGGCTGCAGCTCCTGAAACCATTAGCAAAGTAACCCTCTCTTCCCATTAAGTCTTCTCTCCCAGGTGTTTGCTACAATAATGCAGGGCTGACTGACACAGTGCTTCCTTCTTGCACGTATCTCCAGTGCCTGGCTGACCTCTCCACATTTGCCCGAGCTTCTCTTCTTCTTCCTGCTTCCTCTGATGTCAGTCACTGACTGCTGCGTTTCCACAGTGCTCGAGGTTATCTTATGCCTGGTGCTTTTCCCTGTGCGCTCAGTCTCCTTCTCTGGATCAGGTCACCCTCTAACAGTGGCAGAGATCCTTGGGTTTTGTGGGTTCTTAGGAGGGTGCCCAAGACCACTGGTTCCATCACCCCTACTCCACCTAGATCCACCCCAGCCATGCCCCTGCCCAGTCTGGGCATCTGTCTTGCACTACACAAGGGGTGAAGAGGCCACAAGAGCAAGCCACCACCACACCATTCCCCTGCCCAGTGCATGTGTCCCAACAGGTCCCAGGAGCGTCCTGGTGCTGCGTCCTCCCCCATGTGGTCCAGGGCTGGAAATGGCCCACTTGGAGCAAGGGAGTGAAGAATTGGGGCTCAGGGAGACACACATTCTACCTCCTGTCGGTCACTCCTGACCCTCTCCGGCCTGACCACTTACATCTGCCACCTATGCCCACCTGAGGTGGCGCATCTCAGATCGACCATCACTTGCCCTCTGTCACACCCCAGTGCCACTCTGGGGAAGAGCCCGACAGCTCCCGGCCTCCTCCATCAGATGTAGACTTGCTTCTTCTCCTTTGCAGATCACTTAATCATCCTGTGACACGATTCCCCCAGATTGTGAGTCTGAACTTTAATTCATGGTCCCAGCTCCAACCGGCAATCAGCAGGCAGAGACTGCTCCAATTAGAAAAAGCAGATTAATTCTTTTTTTAAATAAAGATGAAAAACTACCTATTCTATGCTCCTGGGAAGTAGAAATTAGGTAGAATTCTTAAAATGAGAGGGACAATTACATCCCCCTCATTTAGATCCTTTTCTCTCTCCCCTTTTCCCCTCTTGTGTTCTTTGTTCCCTAAAGCCTAAGAAATTACTGGCGGAGGAATCATTCCTCGTGTCAAACTCCCTGTTGGAGCCCTGCTGCAGTCCCTGCCCTTGAAGGTTTATAGATGAGGATGTGAAGTCCGGAAAGTCAGGGACTCAGAGTTGGGGTTTAGAAGATAAGAGGGGACAATGTAGCTTTCATGTATCTCATATCGGTCAAGGCCTGATTCAAAGGGCAGAGGAACCCCGCGGAGGCTCTGGTGCTCCAGGCGCCCTGACATCCTGCCCTTCCTGGTCCTAGCTGTATCTGCTTCGAAGTGATTTTTCCCTAATCAGGGACCCACCCATTGCAACATCTTTAATAACATCCCGTGACTCCACTAAAAATGCAAGCACCTACGAATGCACAGAGTGACGGCTGGCTCGGCTGAGTAGGCTGCCACACAAAGCCCACCTTTTCAGTTTCACAACTATATTCAGAAATAGGAGCTGCCCCCAGGAAAGGCTAAAACCCTATCTGCACACTGTTACCGTGCAAAGATGGGAACTGTCCTGTGAGCCACGTCTGAATACTAGTTTGGTAGCAGTCCTTTTTTGTCTGCCCTTTTCTGCTGTCCTCATTCCGACAGCTGACAGTCAAAGTCCCAGAAAACTTGTTTTCTTCTTCTTCTTCTTTTTTACAAAAGTCACACGCTCTGTGTTACGGGGGAGCTCTTACCTCTGTTCATAAGTGTTTTGTGGGCTGATTACCTGGCGCCAAGCAATGCATTTCCACCTAAACATCTGATGGTTTAACCACGTACAACCAAAATGGTGCGCTGTTTTTAAAAACACCCCCAGCCCTATGCCAGTCGTGATCTTGCTTGGAGAGAACCTCCGAGCAGCGGCAACCTGCGTGGCGTGGCACCCAGCGAGGCCAGGGGCGCCACGGCAGGGATTCAGGGAATCGGGCGTTCGGTCCTCCCATGCTCCCAGGGCCTGGGGAGGGCCGTGGGCCGGCGAGGGCCTCCACCAGTAAGACTCATGGAAACAGGCTCCCCAACTTTGTCAACCCAGGGATACCCAGGGTGAGGACAGGAAGTCTCAGTAAGTGGCTCTGTAGCGTTTAAACAGTGACAGGGTTCTTCAGTGGCTGACTGGATAAACCCTGGTGCCGCTGTGCCCCAGCGGGGGAGTCCTGCTGCAGGCTGAGCACTGAGTTAGAAGAAGCCGGAAGCTGACTTCTCAGAGATGGAGCCCGAGGGGCAGTAGGAGGAGGAGCACAGGGCCAGACTCCCAACTCTTAGGAAGGGAAAAGCCTTCAGACCTTCGCCCTGCCAATGCTCCCTGTGGGAAGTGTGTCTGAAAGTGTGCCGATGAAATGTGAGGCGGCACCTCAGCCAGCTCTTGCTTTCACTGAGTGGGAGCCGCACACCAGCGAGCTCCAGGTGCTCGTGCAGGAGCCTGGGCAGGAGTGCCAGGGGTACCGTCCATGCCCGCTGCGAACGTCAGACTCCACAACTGTGTCACTCGTGGCCCCAGAAGACAGGTCTGGAGATGAGGCTGACACCTCCACACCACAGCCCAAGAAGTTTAAAGAGTTGTCAATTTCAGATACTTAATCAAAGCAGGCCCCGCCTTAACTGGGGATCTGGATATCTTTCATCTCTGCCACACTGGCTTCGACACACGACACACGCTCTGTGTTACGGGGGAGCTCTTACCTCTGTTCGTAATATGCTTCCTGACAGAGTCGTGCTACAAGTGATTTCTCCATTTTTCCTTCCACTGTTTCTTTACTCCCATTCCTTCCTTCCCTCGTCCGCCACTGCCTCTCTCCTAGATTTAGCAGATTCTTGGCATTCATTTCCGCTAACCTCGTGGCGGCGTCACATTTGTAAGATACAGGAAAAGCTCCCCTCCTTAAAGATTGCGTGTCTTGGAACCTGGGAGTTCTGGGCTGTGGACTCTGCGCATGTGCTGGATCACGCAGACAGGGCAGCAAAAGGAGCAGAGGGAGCTGGGATTGCTAAGGAGAGGACCATGAGTGGGGGAGATCGTCGGAACTGGGGGGTCATCCCAACACAGCGGCACAAACCCACGAGTGGGAAGAGGTGCAGGGAGGAAAAGGAAGACGACACAGGAGGGAGGTGGCAGCCTCACGAAGTCTAGGACATGCGCATGCAGTGGGAACACAAGCCAGCTCTTCAGACCTATGAAAGCACTGCAGCTCATCACCAAAGGCTTGCACCACAAAGGATGTTAACAGGTGTTCTTTGAGAAGGTAGAAAAAGAAACAAGATAAAAGCCCAACTCTATAGAAAAGAACACCAACACCAGAAACAATCACCATGTGGGCAAACATTAAAAAAGGTTTATTATTTGAATCCCATTAAAAGACAACAATACAATAGAAGTCACAATATACACAGAAGGGACATGAACGACCGCGGAGGCCCAGAGTCTGATGCTGGGGAAGTAAAGGTGCTCTGTTGAAAGCTCAGATTCGGACTCTGTCCCACATCACGACTGCAAATCAGACTGCAGTGCACCAATAAAACAATACATAAAAGGATGGCAAAAAACCCACAAAGGAAAATAAAATATAGCAAATGAATCCAAAGGCGGTAGAACAAGAAAGCGAACATGACCAGTAACATGAGTCAAAATCAAACAAACAGAAACCTTCAGTGCCACAATGATAATACTAACAATACACATAAAGGGTTCACTGTGGGAGGGGACAGAGCCTGGAGGCAGCCCTTGCCCATGAGGGGAGACGATTCCTGACACAGGTGCCAGGGTGACCCCATGAGAAAGGGCAGAAAATAATTGTAAATCATACATCTGGTCAGAGGTTAGTATCTGTAGGGCATCTGTTGGTCTCTTGGTAGTCCCCAGGAGAAAGCAGGGGAGAAGATTCAGAAAATAAAGACAAAAGATAGCAGTAGGGGTGTTTCTTTATACTTTCGTGCAAAGTTACAAGACACAAGGTTGCCTAGCAACTAATAGCCCACAATGTCCAGGCAGGATGTTTTTCTCAAGACTGAGATAGCCTGACTGCTTTAGGCTATGAGGCCTCCTCCTGCCCTCTCACATGGGATCAATTTCCAGCTTTAGCAGCTCCCAATAAATATCCAAAACAAACAAAATTCTTACAATTTAATAAAAGTATAAAGCAAATAGCCCAATTTGAACAAAGGGCTTGAATAGATATTTCTCTAAAAGATACACAAGAGGCCAATAAGCACCCCACTAGTCTTTAAGAAAATGCAAACCAAAGCTATATAAGATCCACTTCACAAGCATTAGGACAGCCCCTGTCAAATAGTGATACCTATTGGCAAAAGACGCAGAGAAGGTGGAACTGTGGGTGGGAGTGTAACGAGCTGCTGCCACTGTGGACATGATGGCAGTTCCTTAGAAAGTTCCTCAGAACCACCCTAGGGCCCCACAAATCTGCTTCTGGTTATGCACATGAGAATGTCAAGGCAGGAACTCAAACAGGCATCTGTGCACTAATGCTCATCGCAGAAAGGGAGGTAGGAGGAGACCCACAAAGAGCAGCGCTTCGCCCTGTGGGAACACCACTGTGTCCTTATTTGCACATAACTACACAGGTCTCATTGCCTTTGCCATATGTGAGTAGCTGAAGTCAAGTAACAGGTCCTGCCCGGGGCAAGGTCATATAGGCCATCAGGGGTGGCAGGCAGGAGTTGGAGGCTAGAGAAGCAAAAGCTTATCATACAAGGAGGCATACAGCCTCTTCACAGTGATAAATGAGACTTTCCCAAAGAGGACACAGTGATCTTAACACAGAGCCATGAACTGAACCTCAAAACACAGGCAACACCAGGCAGAGCTATAGGAAGTCATAGAAATAGCTGCATCATGGGCTGGGGCTATAGCTCAGTGGCACAGCGCCTGCCTAACAAGTGTGAGGTTCTGAGTTCATTTCCTGGTACCAAAGGGGAAAAAAGAGGAGAGAAAGATCTACATTGATCATTTGAAATTTTGATACCTCTCAGTAGCTCAGAGAAAGGAGACGGAAGATCAATATGGACAGCAAACACAACAACACAGTCACCAACTGTGAAAACTGACCTTGTGCACAATATTTAGAAGCATACATTCTTTTTAAGATCCGGAATGTTTGCCAAAGCCAATCAGATGTGGTGCTGCAGAACAAATCTAAGTAACTGCGAAAAGATTCCAGTCATACAAAGCACATTTTCTGACCCTAGTGAAGTTTAATTAGAAGGGAATGCCAAGAGGATATCTGGAAAACTCCAAAACATTTATGTCTGAGTTACTTTTCACTCATTGCTTGACACCCGAAATGAAGAGAGGAAAGGTTCATTTAGTTCACTGTTTGTGGAGCTTCGGTCTGCACTTGTTTGGCTCCCGGGCAGCACCTCATGGCAGCAGAAAACGGTGTGGAGCAAAGGGAGGGGCAGCAGCTTCCAGCCAGCCTCTCCCCTCTCCTTAGTGATAACCAAGCTACGCTGGGGCTGGGGTGTTGGAGCTCACAGTGTCCATGCCCTCCTCTTGCCTAGGGTGAGGATGTTTTCAAACCAAGAATCCTAGCTCT
>PVKA01004832.1:69501-83083 GCA_004027165.1 Ctenomys sociabilis
AGCCCCCCCCCCCCCGCAAAGACTCATGCACATCCTTTTATGCAAAAGGCATTTGAGTCCATCTCTAAGGGTTGCCAAAGTCCTAAGAGTTTCAGCAGTGACGAAAAGTCCAAGTCCCAAGTCTTCACAATCTTAGGGAAACTCTTAACTGTGAGACTCTGTACAAATGAAAAATTAAACACATCCAACATTCAAAGACACAAGGTAAAGATTACCGTTCCAAAAGGTACACACAGCAGGATACAAACCATTGGGACCAAAACAATTCTAAAATCCATAAGGGCAAATACTAAGTCCTGTAGTTCCCTGTGGAACATCCAAAGCAATATGTGATGAGTTGTGAGCTCCAAAGGCCTTACATGGCTCTACCCTTGGTGGTAGCTCCCACAGCTTCTCTCCTTGCCTGGCCTTGCTTCCTTTTTGCAGCTTTCCTTAGATAATCCTCCTTCCTGGCTTTTTCCGACTTCTGGAATTTCCACAGAATAGCCTTCTCACTCACAGCTTCACACTCTGCCCTCTCGGGGACACACTGCCTGGCCTCCCAGGCCTTCTGAAGTCTTGGTGGAAGCCTTCTGAACCTCAGAACTCCTACACCCTGAATTTATCTAAATCCAGCACCATACGGATGATGCCAAGGTCTGCTGGAGCAGTGGCCAGGTTTTCCTCTCTTTTGGCTGCAGGAGTTGAGTGCCTGGATCACTGAGCACTCTGACCCTGATTCTGAGGAACAAATTCTGTGTTGGCACCATTCTGCAGCCTGCTGTGGCCGCCGCCTCCATTCTGGAACATGGGGCTCTGTGGCTTTCTCCTCATAGCAAAGTCCCTCACCCTCGCAGTTCTGAGGCTACAAAGGGTGGGTGAGAACCTGCCTCCTCCTGCGATGCTCTCAGTGCATCTTTTCTACTTTCCTGTTCCTCCTGGGCAATGGAGATCTCAGCTCTATCTTGGCAGTCCACAGCCTTCTTGGTGCTTCCTTTCTGGCCAAACTCACATTTTAAATCATCCTGCTGGACTCTTTGCTCTTGACTCTCAACATATATCTGCGTAAGATCCCGCACCAACAACCACACCACTGCCTCAACATTTGAGTGCACTGAGGTTTCTTTCGCAAGATTAAGTAGTCCACTGCACTTAATTTCAGTCTCAAAGTCTCTAGATAGAAGCAAAATGCAGACAACCTTTCTGCCAAGTCATAACAAAAATCATCCAGAGTCCAACAAGGGATGTGGTCCTTCCTCTCAGCAGAGACCTCCCCAGCCTGATCTTACAGGCAGGTTTCTATCAGCATTCTGTTCTTCCTCACTCTGACCAGAATCTTCCCTATAGAAGAACCAAAGACACTCCAGCTCTTTGCCAGTAGGCGACATCCAAGCCTTTCCTATCTCTTCCCATGCATCATTACTAAAGGCTCTTGAATGACATGGTCAGATGGTCACAGCAATGACTCAGCTTCTCTGGTACCAAATTCTGACTCAGTTACATTTTCACTCATTGCTGGGCAAAATCCCCCACACCCAAAATGAAGGCATGGTTTATTTAGCTCACAGGTTGTGGAGGTTTCAGTCCATACTCAGCTGGGTCCCTGGCAGAGTGGTTCATGGCAGAGAGCAACACCTCATGGCAGCAGGAACAGCAGAGCGCAAAGGGAGGGGCAGCCGCATAGGGAGGGGCAGCCGCCGCGGCTTCCAGCCAGCCTCTCTCTCTCCTCATATTATAAACAAGCTACCCTGGGGCTGGGCTGTTGGAGCTCACACAAGGTCCATGCCTCCTCTTGCCCAGGATGAAGATGTTTACAAACTAAGAATCCTGGCTCTTTGCTGAGTCACTTAATTAAAATTCTAAACTTCTCAAGTTGACACAATATATCAACCAGTACAAATTAGAAATTAAGTATTATAACTCTAAAAATAATCATATCCAAGGACTAAAATCAAAAGGAAAATATTTTTTACCTGAATGAAAATAAAAATTTAACATGTTGAGAATTTGTGAAATGCCATAAACCAGCACTTATAAGGAAACTCATGGTATGAAACTCAAAGAAAGGTAGATCAGAAGCCAGCAATCTCCAGGGCCAGCCAAGTAGCTCAGCAGATTAAAGCACCTGCTTACGCAATCACAGGGGCTGGGGGTTCTATCCAGGGCTGCCCTGCCAGCTGCACCCCTGGGACATATTGAGGCAGCAACTGGAACTGCATGTGGTGATACATGCATATTACTGCGAGTCTAGCTATGCAGTGAGACCCTATGGACTCTGTACTAAAATTTAAGAAAGTCAATTATCTCAGTTTCTGCTTAAGAAAGTAGAAAAAGGAGCGATCAAAACCCAAGTAAACAGCCAAAAGTAAATAATAGAAATTAAAGTTGAAAACAGTATAAATAGAAAATAGAGAGGCAGTGTCGGAAAGCAATAAAACCAAAACTGGTTCCTTGATAACACCAGTGAAGTCAGGAAGTCTGAAAGATTAGTATTTTTAAATGGCCAGGAGAAGATGTGCACCCCAGGATCAGCAGGACGAGAGCGTGTCACGGAGATCCCTCAAACACAGACAAAAACCGGGAGGGTCGCAGGGATGCATTTCTTGAGAGACAGATTCAGATTTTACCAAGGAAGAAATAGATCATTTGAATGCCTTGAATCAAAGCTATGCAATCTGCTCATGAAACCTTCCAAGCTCAGAGGCTTCACTTGCAAACTGCTCAGATAACTCAGGAAAGCCAGTAACAGCTCCACGGCCCCTCCAGAGACTCCATGGCAAAGCTGTGCATCTTAGCCCGCCCGTCCGGTGGGCTCACTGCCTCGTAAAGCAATGACCCGCCAGCTGCCATTAGTCACCCCTCTCTGCAGGCGCAAAGTGCTAGCAAACTTGAACAAGCGGAGTCCAGCTCTCTGAAAGGCAAACACATAATGAATAGATGCAGTTCATCCCACAAATGCAATATTTTCTTGGCATCAAAAATCAGTTCAATTACAATTTGTCTTATTAAGGACGAGATCACATGCTACACAGCTACCTCACGGGGAAAGCATTTAGCAAACCCTAACAATTGTCGTGATTTTTTAACAAACAGATGCATTAAGTGAGGGTAAACGTGCACCTCCTCAACCTGAGAGAAGCCATTTCTGAGCACCCTGACTCTGACTTCAGACTGACCAGAGGCAAAAGACCGAGCATTCGCCCTAAATGCAGCGAGTGTGTCTGCTGCCTTCGGCTGGCCATGTGGACCTCAGGTCCTACCAGTGCAGTCAGCAAGAGAAAGAAAAACTTAAGATCCAGGTTGAAAATGGGGAGTTTTTCCCTTATTTCCAATGATATGCTTCCTATGCAGCAAGCCCTCTAGGATCTACCAGCATACTGCGAGAAGTGAGTTAGTGCAGTTGCAGGATATGAGATCGATACTGTCACGGAATGACTGTCGCCTCAAGGCTTCCACGTTGACCCCCGGCCCCCAGGACCTCACATACCGTATGTGGACATAAGGACCTCCAGCAGACGGCTGAGGTGGAACAAAGCCCCCAGGGCAAGCCTGAGTCCACCTGGGCCGGGCGTTCCCAGAGGCCCAGTTCGAATGCGGCCACTGGCGGGGTGTCCTCAGGACTGGGAGAGGCCAGCCTTGGCACAAGGTCTGGTCCTCCCTAGAACCAGGGATGAAAGACCCCACCCCTGTGACTTAAGTAACCTGATGTGCATGGCATTTGTCGGGCGCTAGCAAGCGAATCACGAAGTGTACAAAGTGCACTTCCTGTACCCTCCAGTGAACAATTAGAAAGTCAAGTTAGCCGAGAAAGCAAGGCCAGCTACAAAAGTCAAAACAGGAGATGAAATGCAGAGAGATAAATAGGCCAGGTGGGGGAAATGATAAATTATGCTGAGAAAAAATATATAGAAGAATTAAAGGAATGAAAAGAGACTAAAATTTAGAAGGCTTGGTATTGCTAAAATATCAGCGTTGTACAAATTGATCTACAGATGGGCTATGAGCCATCACAAACCTCACAGGCTTTCTTCTTTCCTTTTTGTAGAATGTAAAAAGCTGATTCTGAAACTCATATGGAATGCAAACCACCTAGAACAGCCAAACAACCGAAACAGAATGAACCCGAAGTTCTTTGAGAAAGCGAATCCATAAAAATATATACTGATTAACTGGGCTCCATCCAAATTTAAAATTCAGCTCTTCAGAAGACAGTTAAGAGAATGAAATACAAGCCACCAACTAGAAAGAAAAAAACCATGAAATGACTTCTGATAAAGAAATTACAGCCTTAACTTTCCCAACTCAACAATAAAACAATGCCACAGAAATAGACAGAGGGATGGTGGACACTGGACCGAAGAGGGGACTGAGCACATGTGAGGACACATGGTCATTGGTCACTATGGAGACATAAACCTAGACTGCAGGGGATCTAGCACCTGCAGGGTCTGCCAAAATGAGGATGGAAAGTTGACACCATGATGTGACGTGTAGTCTATGGCCCCAAGCTCTCCCTTCTTTTGTATAAAGTACAGAGTGCTCCAAGCCCTTTTGGGACCACCTTGGCAGGTGTGGACCACGTCCCCGCTCTCTGGCTCCGCCATTCCATCCTGACGGATCCCTCAAGAGAACTGCAGCCACGTCCCTGGCAGAGCTCGCCTCGGGACAGTGGTTTCTCCCTGCAGTAGTCACGAAGTGTAAACACCTCAAGTTCCAGGTATGAGTGACTGAGACTTTAAAATATCATCTGTAGATATAGCAGAACCCTGCGCTGCAGGCACAGAATGATCCACGAAGGCACAGAACAGCAAGGTCCTGGAATAATTATGCATGGCGAGGGGTCAGAAAGAGGAGATTGTGCTTTGTGTTTCCATTTACATGTTTCTGGAGACCATGAATGAATCTCTAGCATGAGGACACAGACCAGCGGCTTCACCACGTGGAGGGTAGAAGGAGGTCCCAGGGCAGTGGGGGCACATCCAGGGCACGGGCTGTGTGGCGTCTCTGGCTTGTGTGACAGTTTCACAGAGACGTGCAAATTTATCAAGTTGCACATTCAAAATGCATGGAATTGTGTTGACTTTGGTCGCTCAGTGATATCCTTTGAAATTATGAGAGCACATCCTAATTATTCCTACCTAGATAACCAAAGTGACAAGCTGTCTTCCCAGGCTCTCAGGCAGGTATGGTGTCCTGCTGCGTGTTCCGTCCTTGATCTGGAGGTACATCTTGCCAGGGAGATAGCTCAGTAGAATAAACGCTTGCCTGGCAAATGCAAGGTCCTGAGTTCAATTGCCGGTACCACAGAAGAGAACAGGAAAATAAAAAGGAATTACTGGAGGTACATCCTGCTTCCTTGGCCCAAGAAGTCTCGGGGACCCTTGTGATGGTTGTCCCCCAGCCTGTCCCTCCCAGGAGACAAGCTAGGACATTTACGGAAGAACTTCCCACAGAGATGCACAGGCCTCGCTAGCCAGATGGTTCCCAACTAAGCATACCTAAAACAGGGTCCTTACCATTACTGCTGTTCCAGAACAAAGATCATAGACAAATTTTAAAAGAAAATTCTGAACCCTGGAGCCACTCTGTTAAATAGAAAAGCAAATCCCAAGAGCGATAAAAGCCGACAAGACCAAGGACATGAGCCAGAGGGGCTGTGGACCGGGGGTGCCCGAGACAGACGGCCCCCTCGCTGATCTCACAGGGCTCGAGCTCCTCGCCTTTGGTTTGCCTCCTAATTCCCACAGTGAGAATCAGGCCTGCGGCTGCAGCACACAGGGCCCAGCGCAAGGCACGGCACGTGGCCTCGGTGAAGGTGGCTCTGCAGCTCGCAGCCTCCCCTAGCCACCAAGTCTGAGTGCTCTCTGCCGCTTTCTGAGGTCTGCCCCCGGCCCTCCTGCCCTGGGGCCCGCTGTCCCCAGCCCCCTTCCCCAGTCCCTGGTGGTCGGAGCGGCCCAGTGCCCGGCTGGAGCCTGGCAGAGGCGGTAGAGCTTCCTCGCAGCTGCCGTGAGACCAGGGCTTAGCAGTCACAGCCCAGGAGAAGGGGCGAGGAGGTCGTGCTCCCAAGCCAGGCTGCGGAGGGACCCAGAGAAAAGAAGGAGGCCAAGCCACACTGCACCTGCCCGGTGTCGCCAAGGTGTAGGACAGAGCAAAACAGGGCGCCGCAGGCAGCTGGGTGCTGCAGGGTGCTGCGGTTCGCTTTCCCAGGGTCAGAGAAGACTTCCAGGGAGACACCTGGGACAGAGAGGTGGGGCTGGGTGAGACCCCAAGTTCCCTCCTGCTCACCAGGAAGCTCAGAGAACAGCAGAGCACGCCAGAGTGGCTTTCCAGCACAGCCCAGGGGCGATGCCATGCGGCCACGACTCTCAGCCATTTTTCTTGTTTAGGGCCACTCAGGCCTCCTTGTTAGCTATTTGGGGGTCATGGGCCGCCTGGGGGGCTGACCAGAGCTGGGCCCTGCTCCCAGGGAGTGCCCCTGCTGCTGCTTCTGGAGAATCCCTAGTGCACCTCACACAGAGCCCTCCAGTTTCAGCGGGCAGTCACTTCTGTTATTTTTGTCTTGCTCTTATCTGCAAACAGAATGAACATGTTCAGCAACTTGAGACCTCAAGGTTCACCTCAACTCAAGGTCTCAGAAATATAAAAGAAGGCGTCCACTGCCACCAAGCCTGAGATTCCAATAGGCGCACATTCACAATCGGGCCTGAGGGCGGAGGCAGGGGGGCTGGGGTGTGGGGATTAATTTAGAATCTTCATCGCAACGCTGCTGCTGCTGATGATAGAAAGTTTTAGGAACAGTAAGTGAGAGAAGCCAGGTGCAGCCTTCCCCAGTTAGAGAGCCCCGCTCTGAGCTCGTCAGAGCAGAGACCGTCGGAGCCTGCAGGCAGGTCCGGACCTTCAGGAGAGAGGCTAGCTCCGGGTCCTCACACAACATGCAGGGGAATATTTCAGCAACTGAAGATTTGGTCCTGGGGTCCAGGGAGTCTGCACCCCCCTTCTCCCTGGGGGAGGCAGCACAGGTCCCTGGAGAGGGTGAGGACCGCGTCTCATTAACACCCAGAGGCAGAGTGTGGCTCCAGGAGAAGGGCCCGGGAATTACAGGGCAGTCGGCGTATCCAACGGGGTGATGATGGATTTCTCTCATATCGGGAGCAATCAACATAATTTATCTCCAAATCAGCCGAGAGGCACAAAGCACGCGCGCCTGACGCTTGGGCAGGCCGTGTGACAGAAAGTGTTTTTTAAATAGTTGCCCTCTGAAAATATTACCCTCTTCCTGACACCCAGCATAATGAGGCCTTGATTGTCTGTCAGGCCTGTGAAATCAGGAGTCCTCGTCGAGGGCAGTGAGCCCGCTGGGCCAGCCCCTTCTCACAGTGGCTTCATTTTGTTCCCTGTGGGATCACTCTTTGTTCTCCACGTTTTCCTGCCCTTCCCTCGGCAGCAGCAGGGTGAGGACGCCTCTGCTTCCAGCCTTGGTCCCATGCTCCTGGCCAGCTGGAGTCAGTCCCCAAGAGGTGACAACGTAGCCCAACCTGACACAGAGCAGCAGCCCCTCCCTGCATTCTTCCACCTAGGTGAGGCTCAAAAGGACAAGGAAGGCTGAACCACGCTGTCCTCCCTGGGCAAGGCCTTTGCTGTCTGGAGAGGGCTGGATAAGAAGTCTATGGAATGCAAAGGGACCACGGAGCCTGGGACCTTTAGGCGCCCTGTCACCAATGCCAGCTGCCTATAGTCAGGCAGTGGACACTGGAGTCTCCAGGTCATTGCCCATCCCTGCGGAGATGGGGCCTACACAGGCAGGACCCCGCAGTGCCTGCTGCAGTGTCAGCCCCACCCCTGGGCTCTGCAGTACCTGCATCATGTAGCCCAAGGTGGGACACAAGGTCTCCGTCCAGTAGGGACAGAAGCGCCTGTCCCCAGTGCTGCTGCAGGTGACAGTGTAGGACCCTGCCAAGTCACCCAGGCTGCAGTGCTGCTGGGAAATCCAAAGCCCCTATCTTCAGGTGTCACAGTGAGACCAGATTCTAAAACAGAGCAACGCCAGCCTGACAGAGATGTGACAGCTAAACATTGTGCATATTTAAGAGGAAGGGAGTAGGGGAAGAGAGGTGCAAAGGGCAGCCTGGATGAAAACACCACACTGAAGCCCACTATTTTGTACCATTAATAGGCCCTGATAAATATATATTGTAAAATATATCCATTACTTTGGTTTTTTTGTTTTTTTCACTATGAGAATGGTGAAGAACTCTCCCCACATTTTTTTTATTTATTTTTTCTATATTTTAGGAAAGGGTCTATAGGGTGCTCAGGGTCTCACTACTAGATTGGACTCACAGTGATTCTCCTGTTTACAGCCACCCAAGAGCTGGGATTACAGGCGTTCGCCACCAAGCCCAGTCTCAATTACTGTCTCAGAGTGCCCCAGGGGCGGGGCCAGCATGGCAGGCCCGAGGATCGAACCCCCAGTCCCTGTGCCTGCTAGCAAGCACTTTAACCCGCTGAGCTACTTGGCCTGCCCTTCTCCCCACATGTTAAGGATGCTACGCGCAGCCTGCGGTCACATCCCTGGACTGTGCGCTGGGTGTCCAGGACGGAGCCGTCCCACGCAACAGATGCTTGGATTCTCAGACCGACACCTCCCCCTCTGCCCTCGCCCTGATCCCGGAGACCGTTCGTCTGTGCTCGCGCAGCGGCCCCTTCTTGGTTCCCAGTGTCAGACCCTTCATTCACGACGCTGCGGAGCGCTGCGCGTTTTCTGCCCATTCTTCCGTTTCTGCTTCTGTGTCTGCACTAAAGTTGTAAAGGACACGGACTGTGAACGTTTCTTTGAAAGACCGATTTCTCCCCTCCAGATCTGCACTAGGAAATGAGATCGTGACTCACACTGATTCTGTTCCTCATTTTCTGGAGACTTCACTGTTTTCTGCACTGACAGCATAAGCACGTGCTTGTAAGGGCGCATGAGAGCTCCTCTCCCGCACCGTCCAGCAGTTGCTGTCTCTGTCTTCTTCACCACAGCTATTCTACGGAAAACGAGCTGACCTCTCAGTGCACCCCTGATCTACACGCCTGAGGGTCAGCCACCCGGAGGACCTTGCCTCAGACTGCTGAGTCTTCCTTGGAGAAATCTCTATTCAAGCCCTCTGCCCCTAATGTAATTAGACCGCTTCTCTGAGTTTTGCGGCTGACTTGTTTGAATTCCTTCTGTACTTTGGACCCTAGCCCCTAGCAGGTAAATGGCTCGCACGTTTTTCTCCCCACCTTGGGCTGCGTCTTCTGATCGCCTCCCCTTTGCCTGACACTTTCAGTTCTGTAAAGTGCTGCACATCGAGTTTTACTTTTGCTGTCGTTGCTGTGTATGTTTTTGGAGTCACATCAAGACAAGTCCTGGCCAGGACAGGCGTGAAGGAGAGTTCCCCTTTTCTTGCAGTCATTTTATAATTTCAGGTCTGACTTCCACAAATGAATCCATTTTGAGTGGATTTGTGAACACAAGGTAAAGCTCAGTTTTCACTCTCTGCATGTAGATAACCACCATTCAGATACCTTCTATGGAAAAGACTGTCATGTCTCCTGTGCGTATGAGGCACCAGTTCTAAAGACCACTTCACCTTAGCTGCATGGATTGATTTAGGGACCTCTGTTCTGTTGCGCTGACCTATATGCCTGCTTTAAGGTTAGTAATACACCGTTTTGATTGCTATAGTTTTGTTATGTGTTTTAAAGGAGAGAAGAATGACATCCCCAGCTTTCTGCCTGCTGTGGGTGGGATCAGCTGCAATGCTTTTTGAGTGATCCCACATAAATTCTAGGGTTGCTCTTTTAACACTATGAAAAATTCTAGTAGGATTTAGAAAGGGGTTGCACTGAATCTGAGAATCGCCTTGGGTGGCATGGGAATCACATTAATTATTCTAATCATGGGCAGAGGGTATTGTCCCTTTCATGTCCTTTAAGGTCCCTTTTATCAGAGTTCTATAATTTTTTAATGCAGGTTTTTTGTCTCCTTGGTCAAATTTATTCCTGAGTATTTTCCTTTTGATATTGTAAGTGAGATTGTTTTCTTGGTTTTTCTTTCAGATAGTGTGTTATTAGAGCGTGGTTATACAACTGAGTTGTGTTTGTTAAATTTGTACCCTGCAACTTTGCATAATTCATTTTTGTTCTAACAGGTTTTTTTAAATACAGGGTCTCATTATTAGACCAAATTGTCCTGGACTTACTATGTAGCCCAGGCTGGCCTCAGACTCATGGCAATTCCCCTGCCTCAGCCTCCCAAGTGCCAGGATTACAGGCATTTGCCACCATGCCTGGCTTGTTCGAACAGTTTTTTCTTTCTTTCTTTCTTTCTTTCTTTCTTTCTTTCTTTCTTTCTTTCTTTCTTTTTCTTTCTTTCTTTCTTTCTTTGTGGTACTGGGGATTGAACTCAAGACCCTTGCCAAGCAGGCACTTATTCTACTGAGCTATCTCCCCAGCCCTGTAACAGTTTCTTGATAGAACATTTAGCATTTTCTTTACGTAAGATCATGGCATTTGCCAACAAAAACCATTTTACCTTTTCCTTTCTGTTTCGGATGCCTTTTGCTCCTTTTTCATAAACTTGCAGTGTTCTTCTGCATGAGACATCTGGTGCCTGCTCCCAGAAGGTCGCCTCTAACCTTGTCACTGTTAAGTGTGACGCCAGCTGTGGTCCTGTCACACGTACCCTTCCTTGTGTTGACGTGCACCTTCTACACCTAATTTACTGAGCCTTTACTGAAGGGTTATTGAGTTTTGTCAGATGCTGCCGCCCTTCTGTTGAGATGTGACATGACTTGCCCTTCGTCCTGCTGATGGGACATGCCACTCACCCACTTGCAAGCAGACGCATCCTGGCTCTCAGCCTGACTCCACCTGGCATGGAAGTGACCATGTCCGTGCACAATCAGGCCTGACTGGCCCGTGCTCATGGAGGGCTTTGCACCTGTGTTCACCAGGGACACTGTCACAACTGTTTTTCTTCTTGTAATGTCCTTGTCTGCTCTTATGTGAGAGGATGCTGGTGGGCCCGCCGCACACTTCAGGAGTCTGGAAGCCTTCCCTCTCCTCTAATTTTTAGGAGAGTTTAAAGAACATTGGCTGAGCTTTACTTTAAACATTTGGCAAAATTCACTATAGGGCTGCATAATTCTAGGCTTTCCTTGTTGAGGAGTTCTGATTATTTACTCAGTCTCCTTGTGGGTTATCAGTCTGTTTTTCCGGAAAAATCCTTCTCTTGCTTTCATTTTGGAAGAATCATTTCTCCACGCAAAGCTGCAACGACTGCTGAAATCTGCCGGCCGTCTTTCAGAGGTTTCCTGGGTGCAGCAGCTCTCTTTTCTCTTACTGCCTTCCTGATTCTCTCTTTGCCTCTGAATTTCGATCATTTGATTATAATACGGCCTGGTGTCACCTTCTCTGGGTTAATCCTCTTTGGGAGCTTCACGCCTGTGTACACAGATATTTACATCACTCCCGACACTCAGGAAGTTTTCAGCCATTGTTTCTTTAAATAGCCTGTCCTGTCTTCTTCCAGTCTGCCTCGTGCACCACCCACGTGGCTTGCTGACGCCCCCCTACGGAGCCCTCAGCTTTCTTCACTCATTTTCATTCTTCATTCTTTTTTCCCTTCTGGATAATTTTAAATAACCTCTTAAAGCTCACAGATTCTTCTTTTTGGAATCTGCATTTGAATCTCTATTGAATTTTTTTAATTCATTTTATCCTATCCTTAAGCTCCAGGATTTCTGTTTGATTCATTTTCATTTTGTCTCTGCCTCTCTATCTGCTGGTCTGCATCTGTGTGTCTGTCTGTCTGTCTGTCTGTCTGTCTGTCTGTCTGTCTCATCTTCCTCCCCTCCCCTCACCCCCATCTTCTTTGTTCCTGCACCATTTTTCTGATCTGGTTGAGTTATCTGCCTATCATCTCTTATAGCTCATTGATCTTCCTTAAAATAATTATTTTGAATGTTTTGTCAGGCAGTGGTTTCTTTGGGACCAGGTACTGGAAAGTCACGTTTTGGGTGGTCATACTATCTTCTTTTTCTCTATAATTTGTGCTGTAAGGAGCCTTCCTCCCAACAAAGCATGGCTTAGAACAGCCATAGTCAGCCAGCCCAGCCAGGGACTCAGGACACCTTCAGGCCCTTTCCTTCCCCATGTCTGCTCCTCCTGACCCCTCCAGGAGGGGAGACTTGGGCCTGGAAGACTTCAGTCCACCCCCAGACCCATCCAGGTGCTAAGAGGCTCGGTTTATCTTCCCTAATGCAGCACCCCAGGTGCTCAACATTAGAAGCTCCTCACAGGCCCTCGGAGTTGGGCTACGGTCCCTTGTATGTGCTTGTAGAGGGTATACAGACTCTCATGGATGCAACCTGTAAGGCCTTGTGCAGGGAACAGCCGTCATGGGTGGGGAAGCGCATGGATTCTGGGAGCACACAGGGGCTCCCTGGAGAGACTCACGGGTGACACATTCTCCACGTCTCCTTGGGCAGGCTCCCGGCTAGAGTTTGACCAAAAGGCAGCTGCTTGACTCAGGCTGTCCGTGGGCTCCCACGTCCCAGCTGCCCCGACTCCTGCTGCAGACCACGGCCCCCCACCAAGCCACGCCCACCCCTTACCATCCCAAGTGGAGTGGGAAGGAAGGGCTGCTTCCCTGATGGCGCTGCGTGCCAGTGCTTCAGGAAGAGGACTGAGAAGAGAGGAGCGAAAGGGTCTCTTTCCCCTCCTCAGTGTGTCTGGTCCTGGGCATTTTGCTCCATCCGAATGCTGGAAACTCCGTGCTGCCCACATGGATACTGTCAGCTATGGGTTGCTGTCAGAATCGGCGTCACTGCAGGAAGCTGAGAGCTGTCACCTGTCAGTCACCCACCACCTCGCCAATGTCAAGACAGACGTCTCCAAGGCAGACTATGTCACTCAGCTGCTCCTCCTCGCATTTAACTCGCTGTTCCCCCAACGCAAAGCTTTCCTGGGCAGGTTGGTCTGGACGCGAGCGAGTCAGTAACTGTGGCTCGTAACCCTAGGGCAAAGCGCGAGTGTACCCTCTTCTATAATTTTGGCAGCTATAGACCACGTATTGATAGCCCTGCATGTTGGCTTTGGCATGGTCCAGTGGCTTTCCAACTCGATTTTTTTTTTAATGAAAGACCTTGAGGGCCATATCAAGTTTAAAAGTAGGCCTGCCTGCCTGCCTGCCTTTCTTCCTTCCCGTCTCTCTCCCCCCTCTTTCTCACCCCTCGTCTCTCCTACCCATGGTCCACAATGCCATGCTATCTTGCACTTCCAGCCACAGTGTGCGAGGGTCCCCTTGTCTCCGCAGTGTCACCAGAACTCACCGCCTTGCTGTCTCGGCAGCAGCTGTTCGTATGAGGAGAGCTGTTATCTCCTTATGGTTGGAATCTCCTTGATGATTAGCAAAAAAAAATCAAAACTGCAACTATCACAAGGTCCAGCCGTGCTACTCCCATGCATGTGTCTAAAGAGGATGAAATTGGTGTGTCGGAGACGCGCCTGTGCCCGTGTTCAGAGCAGCAGTATCCGCTGTTGCTAGGCAGCAGCAGCAGCCCAAGGGTTCAGC
>PVKA01004832.1:83183-95749 GCA_004027165.1 Ctenomys sociabilis
GGTCGAGGAGGGCGTCGAGGCACAGGCAGCCTCAGTGTGCCCGATTGCAGCACACAGCAATGAGCCCACGCCCGCAGACGTTACAGGAAAGACCGCGTTTCCACCACAGAACGGGGGAGATGCGTGCAGACTGGCTTAGCAGAGAGGGAAACACCAACGCACCTCCTTGCTATGGCTAATGCTATGTTTTTGCGCATCAGTTAAAAGTAAAAGTAGAGTGAAAAGTTTTTTAGAAACCTGTTTCTCTCTTTGACCAAAAAAGTAAAACCTTACACAGGGCCGTGGTCAATGCCCAGGTGCACGTTCATGCCAGACAGACGTTTCTCCATACATTTGTTTCCTTTTCTGCATTAATCCCTTAGAGTTATTCAGTTTACTGTTAATAAAAGATTATCAAAAGAGCATTTATAGCCCAGCATATTAGCAACCGGGATTTAACTCCAAGATTTCTGGAAATTTGCTGCAAAAGCTGTGTGCTTGTGTGCGCAAACACAGGGGTCCACATGGACACACACACCCTGGGTTTTGTTCGGTTAATGCTGTAATCTCACTGGAGAAAAGGCACCTGTACAAAATAAAAATCTCCGACAACGGGTTCCTAGCCAGGGACAATGGTGCTGGACCAGGTGTGGTATGAGGAGCTTTGATCTCACAGACCCTTTTAAAAGTGTCAGAGACAAAGTACACGTCGACGGCCCGAAAAATGCCCAGCAGCGCTGTTTCTGAAGGGGGTGGGGGTGTGCATTCTGCTCAGTGCAGACCCCGCTCGTGCCTTCCGCAGGACATGGCTGGAAGGACAAAAGCCCGGTAATCAGACGCGCAGACGCACAGCAACCTGCTCTTCTGCGAACTCCTCGAAAGAACTGTGACACACAGGCGGAGCTCCTGGAAGTTGCAAGCTTTGCGCTGACACAGTGCCCTGGCCACAGCCAGCCTGTCCCAGGCGCCAAGGGGCACCGGGCAGGGGGAGCAGCTGCGGGGAGAGCAGCACCAGCTCCAGACCACCACGGCGACGTGCAGCGTGAAGCCTTTGCCCACTGTGAGGCCTCAAACTCTGCCCTCCTGGACAGAAAACATGGAAAACTCGAGCCATTGGTGGGAAGTGCCTGCACCTTGAGGCCTTAATGGTCGGCAGACTAAATCAGGCCTGTGAGCCCAACACGGCTCTTAGGCAAGGAAGCCCGAAGGACAAGGAATTCAACTTTTTCTGAAACAAGATGAAAGCCACATGGGGCCGGGGAAATGGCTCAGTGGAATAAGAGCTTCCCTGATAAGTGCAAGGGCCTGAGTTCAATCCCTGGTTCAGCAAAAAAAAAAAAAAAAAAAAAAAAAAAAGATGAGAGCCACAGAGCAGAGCGGTGCTGTTTTGTGCTTTCACAATCTTGTGTCTGAGTAGACAGACAGCAAGAGCGCTGGCAGCGAGAGCTGGGTGCCCCGCTGCAGCGGTGGGGGTGTTGGGGGAAGTCTGAAAATTCAGCCTCAGCAGCTGAGGACGCACAGTCCCCAGCGTAACGATGGTTCCAACAAGGGTTGCTTTGCTGCATCTTACGATGGTGAGGAAGCAGTCTGTGTTCCGTGGGCACTTGCTCAGAGCTTTGCGCTCTAACGCTTTCCTGGCTGGTGATGCGATCTGCCACGCAGGTCCACAGCCACAAGTGCCAGCTCCTCCAGCTGCCACTCCACAAGGACACACCGCCTGGTGCGCCCTGACTGCCGCCGCTGCCAGACAGACCGGTGTCTCTGGTGCGTTGCCTGCTTACGGAAGACGTCTTCCTCCTCCAAGCGTTTGTGCAGACACAGCCCTCCAGATTGCGGACTGTGGTCGCTGGGGCGGGAGGAGCATTCCTTAGGTCCTCCTGGACCCCCCCCCATGTGCCACAAAAACCCAGCGAGCAGCTGTCTCCTTGAGACCAGCTGCAGGTAGAGGTCTGTCCCTGTGGGCCCCGTCTGCAGAGGCTCTGACAACCCAGGACTCCGCAGCCTTGTGCTTTGCGTCAGCTGAGTTGACAGATCTTATTATGTAATATCAAGAAATACGGCACAAAGACTCACCTTATTATACAAGACCCCCAAAATCACCATACCTGGTATCTCCCCTGTTCCTGTTAGAAACGTTTTCAAAACATGCCCTTAGTAATGTGAAGTTCCTCAAGTTCATTGTGGCAGATTACGTCTTTCCAAATTCTAGCTTTCACTCTGAAGCTTGATTTATTTTTTTTTTTTTTTTGCGGAGCTGTGAATTGAACTCAGGTCCTTATACTTGCCAGGGAAGAGCTTATTCCACTGAGCCATCTCCCCATCCCCTGAAGCTCGCATTTTACTGTTGGCAACACTGATTTCCAGCAGTGACCAGCTAAATCTGCCCTTTAAAAGATGATTGCCAGACTCCAGGGCAAAGCAGAAGCCCCAGCCTGAGGCTACCCCAGCCACAACCACAGCTCTCGAGCACCTTCTGCGACTCTGCCTCTGGAATAGAGCACAACCCCAGGGGCTCCAGGCACTACCCAGTGTGAGCGTGTAGTGTGGGGTGGGGCCACCATGACTTCTATTTTGTCGCAAATGATTTTAAGAGGAGCTGGTATCTTCACTGGTGCAGCTCACTGGATGTGAGTGATTGCAGTGGATATGGTGACTTGGTACAGCTTGATGGCCCTGCTGCTAAGCGTTTCAAGCACCAGCACTTCCACCTGCTCTGGCTTCCACAGCATCAGTGCAAGTGACAACGCCGTGAGAAACACACACACTCTCTCAGCATGGGTTTTGCTTTGTTTGTAGTCCTGAGATTGAACCCAGAGCCTCTACAATGAGATAGATTCCTATCCTTATCCCTTTTTGATTGAGGTGGGGGGACATCCTCTCAGTAAGTCACTAGGTTGTCCAGACTGGACTCAAACTTGTGATCCTCCTGCGTCAGACCCCAGAGGGCTAGGTAGCCAGCGTGGGTCAGCAGGCCCAGCTTCATATTTTCATGAAAATAGTTTCATGTTGCCAGCCATGAGGATGAGGGAGGATCCCTGGAGTCTGTGAGGCTTTGAGCTGAAAGCTCCAGCTGGGCTCTAAGCATTGCAGATGGACAGCGCAAGGACACGCAGGGCCTTCACCTCTCCTGGAGGAGGCAGGACGCATGGAGCCAGGAGATGGCGCAGGCAGAGGCGGATGGGCTGTCCTTCTCCCTGCCCTAGTATCCCGCGTCACACTCCTAAGCAACGTAGGGCACCAGTGGAGTCCCAGTGCTGTTCTGAGGGTTTACCTTGCAACACACTGTGCGGTCCCAGCCTCACCGGTGAGCAGCACCAGTTTCTATTTTTTTTTTTTTTTTTTTTTTTTTTGTCTTTTTTGAGACAGGGTCTCACTGTGCAGTTCAGGCTGGCCTTAAGCTCACTTTGTAGCTCAGGTTGGTCTCGAACTCACAACAATCCTCCTGCCTCAGCCTCCCTAGTGCTGGGATTACAGGCATACGCCACCACGCCCGGCAAACAGCACCAGTTTCTCCTCCTCAGTCCCATTCTCCTTTGTCCTAGACCCTGACACAACCTTCTCACCCTTCCAAAAGGTCGGCACTCCACATTCCCCACAGGGATTTACCAACATCTCTCCCAGAGCATGGGCTGCTGCCTCTGGAGCCTATGATTTGCCTTTTGTGTATTTGTGCTGAAGTCCTCCGTAAGGGAGCCCTGAGCCCGCTCACTGGGTGCTCCACCTGACACGGGAGAGCTGCCCTGACCCGATCACGGCTTCCAGACACTGCGCTGGCAAAAGCTCCCAAGCAACTGACGCTGAATAAAAAGAAATTTCAAAAACACACAGGCAAAATCTGAAATTCTGTGCTGATAATCACTGAATGCACCTGCACAGAAGGGCTTGGGATGGGACCCACGTGATCAAATCAGGGCCTCCAAGTGCAGCTAGGAAACCATGCAGGAGGGGCTGGGGAGATGGCTCAGTGGAATAAGCGCCTCCTTGGCAAGTGCAAGGGCCTGAGTTCAATCTCTGGTTCCACCAAAAAAAAAAAAGAGAGAGAGAGACAAGGAAACCATGCAGGGCCTGGGAGGGGTCTGTCTCGGTCTGAGCGATGGCTTTTGTGATCTCTTGAAAACTAGAGCCTCTGTGACGGGTAAGGCAAGCGACTGCATTTCCAGGTGTGCATTATGTACCTGGATATCATTTTTGCCTTAAAATAGATTAGCCACAATGGCATATTAATCAAGGATGAACCCACAATCACAAACAAGGGCCGTATCCCAAAGACGCTGTGGACCTGGGGCTGGGCGGGTAGTGCAGAGGTCTAAGCGCCTGCCTGGCGAGCGCAAGGACCTGAGTCTGACCTCTGGTATCACACGCCAAGGCACTCCAGAGCCTCAGGTGCACCATGCCAGCCCTAAAACTGGGCATGGTGGTGCATGCCTGGCATCCCAGCGCTGGGAGGCCGAGAATCACAAGTCCAAGCTGCGTAGTGAGACCCTGTATCCAATAAACAAATAAAAATAAAGATTCTAGAAGCCTTTAGGTCTGATGAGCTACACCCAGAGCAGAGCTGCACAAACAACTGCCGTCCTCATCTCCGTAAGCACCCTCACAAGGTCAGGGTTTCCCACACTCGACTGCACTTCACAATTTCCCTAAGATCATGCTATGAACAGAACACTCGGTGCCTCACGCCGTATCCCACCCATCCATCCCTCTACAAGGAACAGGAGCTGCAGCCCAGCCCAGAGCTGGGAGCCCAGAGCCGGGAACCCAGAGCCCGGTGCCCAGTGCCTGGTGCCCGGTGCCTGGAGCCCGGTGCCCGGAGCCCAGAGCAGGAAGCTCAGGGAAGGCTGCTCACTCTGAGATCAGAGGCCCTATTCTGGGGATCACCCAAGGAGCTGATGCTGTGTTGTGAGGTTAATCCCCAGAGCCTCTTCTCCATCCTTGTGCCCCTCTGTGGAGCAATTTGCTGCCTTCTGTTGAGTCTCCAATGGAGGCTCCCTGGAAGCTTTCTGCAGTCTTCTGGGGAGCAGCAACCATTCCTGCTCTGCAGCCCCCTGCTCCCCACCCTGATGGTGTAAGGAGTCTTTGCCTTACAGCTGTGCAATTTTAGCCATTATGCTGCTTTCTCCCCTCAGCTGGCAGTTTGCAGCTTGCACACCTGTTAGACTTGGTGTTTCCTACAAAATCTTGCTGTAAACTCGCTGTTGTTCATGGCAATTTGTGTTTCTTCCAGCAAATAACAAAAGAGTTTAAACAGTACAGGTTGCAAAAACTCTAAAAATCACATTAAATAATTTTTTTTCCAACAATCAAAGTCAGAATTTGAACCCAGACCTGCTGGTTGAGCTCAAAGTTCCCTGGTGGCTTCTGTACCAGAATTCCCTTCTGCCGAGTCACTCCTGCTCGGCAGCTATCTGTGAGCTCCAGTCACACCACACACTGGGGTTGGCCTACATGTACAAGGCAAATGCCAGAACCTCCCTCAGCGACGCCCACAGCCACAGCCATTCTTCCCTTGCACTGTGTCACACACCCAGCTCCAGTCAGCGCCATGGGCCTCAGCAGGCGTCAGGAATTACAAGCAGAATGCACTGATGCCAACAGATGCAGCAGGTGCTGTCACAGGCCTCAGAGTCAGGCAGATGCGGTGGACACCAGGCACCTCCCAGCAGAAGCCACGAGCCCTCCCCAGGGAGCCACATGCACACCGTCTGAAACTGGAACAGGCTGTCACAGACCCCCACACACCGCCAGGCCCAGTCAGAAGCCAGGGCCATCACCATCCCATTTGTACTCAAGGCCATGCTGTCCCCTCACCAAAAAGTCGAAAGCTGAGTGGAAGAGCTTGCTCTCCAACCCATCTCTCTGGAAGGTGGGCCCTGTACTGCCGCAGGGTCTGCAACAGGCTACAGGTTCCCAGGAGAAGCCACTGCGGAGGGCCAGGGCCTGTGCCTGGCCGGGCTGCCGTCCAACGAGCGGTGAGCTCGGCCAGCTCTCGATGCCCACACTGAACCCGTCCTTCCTGTGCTCTGCACCACGACCTACTGCAAGGCCCTGTTCTGGGGGTTACCCAGACTGCTGGTGCCCTGTTGTGAGGTTAATCCCCAGCCACTGGGCTCAGCCCCCACCCCCACCCCGGAGCGGGCCGCACAAAGCGAGAGCTTGCACAGAGGAGCACGCTGGCCACTGGAGCGCCGCTCTGCATTCCCCGAGGTGTCTTATGAAAACACTCCGCGGCAGCTTAGCAGCACTTAGTTTGTAAAAGGGCTCGTCTCCTGGTCTGTGTCTGCAATTAAAAAAGCATTCAACATCTCGGGATTCCAGGAGCGGCAGCTAAAGCCGAGTCTCAAAGCTGACCTCCGCTCTCAGAGGCGCTCCTGGCTGCAGAAACTGTGTCAGACTTAGGTGCCAGTTCTTACATAAGCCCTAAACCTCCCTTTAGCAAACAAAAGCTAAAGAAAGATTCTGGGGCCTCCCTGGCCAGGGAAGAGCACAAACAGGGAGGGTGGATGAAAGCAGGCTGGGTGGGACCCCAGGGCCTCCTGAGGATCCCTCAGCTCCTTTCAGACTGCAAAGGAAAACACGTGGCTTCCCCTTTGGTCAGCGTCGCCAGATGACACAGTGGTCACTCCTTTTCACATCCTCCTGCAGTAGGTTTGACTTAAAAGTGCTCTTTAATGTCGGCAGCAAAGAGCAAATGGAAGAAATCGTCGGAGACATTTTGATGGGTGTGGGAGCTGCGTGGGGCCTTTCGAGGTCCAGATCGGGATGCAAAGAAAAAGCCTTTTGTCGTCTGGTGGTTTCTCCAAACTGAAAGCTTGAGTTTGCCGCACACATTTAGGGAATATTGAAACCCTATGGGCAGGGCTAGTGGGCTTCCCAAGTAGGGCCATTATTAAATGTCTGCAACAATTAGCAGGAATCTGAGTGGCTCCTTGTTTCTCCGTGGCTGAAGAAGACAAGAACAAGTAATTCTATTGTTGGTGAAACTGGGGATTTAGTAAGAGCATTTCCCCCTCTAAGTCACCTATGACTCTTTGCATGCTTTTAAATAAAGCAGAACCGCAACAGCAGGGAGAAGAATCAAGTGAATGGGTTTCCAACCGCCGGCACCGGGGTGGGGCATTTCCAGGGAAAGAGGCTATGAAAGGTGGCCCAGAACCCCACAGGACGGGGCTCCTAGATCCCACTGGCATGCACCATCTCCCGTGTGGAGGGGTGAGGGTGCCACCACGGGGCCTCGGGCACGCGTTTCCACAGCGCTGGACAGACTCTCAGTCTAGACTGCAGGCCATCCTGCGCTCCCTCCCCCTCACTGCGCTGGACCTCTGAAGAGGCCACCCTGCTATCTAAGGAGCCACTGCTAGACCCCACCATTGGGCAGCCTGGCCGCTCATCTGGCATCCCTGCTGAGGCAGGTCTTGGCTTAGTTTGTTCTTTATTGCTCCCACCCTCCCTTCAGGGCCTGGTGTGGCTCTCCTGGGCTGGGTTTGGACCCTAAGCCCCACCAGTCTTAAAGCACGATGCAGTCCTCCTGCTCTTTGGCTCAGTGAAACTTCTCTGCCAGGCAGGAAGCTCATAGGCTTTCTCTCAGCAAGCAAATGACATCCTTTCAAAGGCAGCAGTCTTTTGGCACTGGGAATCAAACTCAGGACCTCTCCCTTGCCAGGCAGGTGGTGTGCCCCGGAGCTATCACTTGGCCCTGGAAGCTGGGCTCTTAGTCAGCTCAGTGACTCAGATGGCCTCTGCCACCTATGGGATGGCAAGACAGTGTGTCTAGGTAGTCCTCTTCGTGCTCACAGGGCATTGGGGCACACACCCGGCACTCAGACGATGAAGGAGAAGGGAACGCCCATGAGAGCCCTTGCAGGTTAGCCACAAGCTGTAGCTGGGGCAGAGGCATGGAGAAAAGGGACAAAGGGAGCGCTTCCTGGCAGGGGAGAGGGCACCTGCCAGGGCACTGGGCGGAGGGACAATGGGCTCTGCAGAAACTGGGGTAAGAGATGCGGCTGAAGGAGCACAGGACATAGGAAATGTGCAGGACAGGCTGAGGGGGCCGCGGGCAGGGAGGGGCGGGCACAGGATGGAGCGGCAGACGGAGGCGCTCAGAGCGCCCGACTGGCAGGTGCGCAAGTCCCAGGCCGAAACGTGCTACTCTGTGTAACAAGTAAGAATGGTGCACTTTTTTAATTTAAAAGAACGTCTCCCCACTGTTCCACTTGTGTCCCTCAGTGGCCCTGAGGGAGGGCTATGCAGAACTATAGCCACGTGGTGAGCCACCAACATGAAACATGGTGCTCCTTTTCCTCAGGAACACGGCTCTCTGAGGAGGGCAGCTGGATACATTAACAGGAAAGTGCGATCTCCCACCACCAAGAGCCACATTCCACCTCCGTGTGTGCTTCAGGCTGCACTTCGACACATAAGTAGAAGGCCCCGTGTCTATGCGCAGGCTTCTTTCCTGCGTGCTTTTGCTGCATGGAGCGAGCTTGTCACCACAGAATACGCCTTGGTCTGTTTGCTTTGGTTCCAAGATGGAGCCCTGTTCTGCAGGCAGGCTGGCCGCAAGCTCATGGCCACCCTCCTGCCTCATCCTCCTGAGGGCATGCACCACCCCAGCCAGAGAGCTTTTGGAAATAATCCTGATCAAACTATGAGACGAACACTGTAGGGAAGCTTGAAATGTAGGAAAATCATAAATAAAGTTAACCTGGGATAGGCAGCGAGCTCACACTCACTCGGCAGCGTCTCTGTGCTGTGTATGAACCATGGGGAGCACCATTCCTAGCGTCAGGAGAGCAGCCCGAGGTGCGGTGGCAGTGGTGGTATGGGGGACAGGGATTATGGCAGGGCCTGGGATGGCTTGCAGAGTGAGCCAGATCCCTGGGGACACACAGCTCTGTGGCCAGGTGCACACATTGGCTCCCACGTGGACATGCAGCTCCATGGCTGGGAAGCTGAGTGGCTCTCGCATGAGAACCACTGAATGTGCAGCGATGCGGGAGTGGAGGAAGCCAGCCACGAAGGCCCACATATCACATGACTCCATCCGCCGCACATATCTGGAACAGATAGCAGCTCAGTGGTTTCTAGGATTTCGGGAAACAAGAGGGAATTTATGGCAAAGGCCTGAGTAAATCTGGGGATGCCAGGGGTGATTGCTGGGTGGGTTGTGGTCGCCGCGATTACAGGCGGTGGGCATCTGGGAGACGTCGTGCAAGCGTGCTCTTTCAGGGATGCATTTGGCTGTGCGTGTGCAGCATGCCAACGACCACAGCCCAGGAGAAAGAAGCCTGACGTCCAGATGGGGAAACGTCCTCTTGTGGAGGGCCTGCCACAGCCTTCCCCATGAAGACTCGGCTACTTCAGCTCTGCAGAGCTTGGCTGAGGTGTAGACCCCGGAAGGGGTCAGTGGCCCTCTGGAGCACCTGATGCCAAGAGGGGTTAGCATCTGAGCCCCAGGGGAAGCCAGGGGCTGGGACTCAGGCAAGGCTTCCTGCACCAGGACCTGGCCGGCCGCCGTGCTCCGCTCCCATGGGGCTCCCTCGATGCCCCCACAGGGCCCTTCCCATCTTCCTGTCCCGACACCAACGTGACAAGGCCACTGCCGTGGGGCAGTGGTCCCTGTGGAAACACACGTGTGGGAGAGAGCTACGGCAGCGCCGAGTCGTGGCCCCCCCTTAGCCACACCCCCCAGGCTCAGCAGCGCAGGACAGACTCCATCCAGCAGGGCTCCCCTGCTGCTGATGAGAAGCCACTGGCCACAGGAGCGGCTGCTGGGTCCCAGTGAGGCCGCTGTCTCTCACCCACCAGAGTTCTGCATGCTGCAGGCCAGAGCTCAGCTCCAGATCTGCATTGCTAGAGGGCACCTTGGGAGCCAGGTTCGAGCTCTGCAGGGACAGAGGGCTGGTTTCCTACACACTGGCTTGACCACTTCTGCCCTTCTGTGCACACAAGGATTGGCAGTGAGACCTGCACTACCCCACCGTCCCAGGCAGGGTTGTAGTCCCTGGGGCTCTGTGGCCCGCACAGGAGGCAGATCCTCTCCCCTCATGGCCCCTGTGGGACAGCAGACAGCTCGGCTGGCAAGGAGGGCGGTATTGGCAGAGCCTGGGGCGGGGGCACAGCATTAGGGACCAGGACGGAGTTCAGGCCCAAGTAGGTCTGGCCCCGGAGCCCCAGCAGTGGCCTTGGTGGTGGACCCTGGCAAGGGCTGGGGAGAGCTCCGCACGGCCCTCAGGACCAGTCTGGCACCACTGGAACTAGAGGTGTCCTCAGGCTCCAGGCCACCAAGGTGCTTCTGTCATGGGCTGGGCCGGTGGTCCAGGCCTCAGGCTCACAGTGCGTCACGGCACATGCACAGCACAGGCAGTCACCCCATGACAGAGTATGGGGGAGAGACACAGCCTGGGGTCCCAGGGCAACCTCAAATTTCGCATGGTCCCCACCTCCTCGATCTTGGGGACCAGCTCCTAAACACACAGGCTTTTGGGGACATTTGGCATCAAGAGTGGTGGCCAGCTCTGGCCAGCCCAGCCCATGCTCACAGCACCGACACTCGCATTTTCGCAGTGTCTCACACAGTCAGCCCCTGCAGAGGTGCCAGTCTCCCTCTGCCCTAGCACAAGGGCCCCAGCAGGTCTGAGGCAGGCGTCAGAACTCATACCCAGGAGCTGGGCCACCTCCAGGCCCAACGCAGACATCTCCTCTCCTGGCACTCGAGGTATCAGGCTGTGGCCGTTCACTGCCCCCATCAGCTGGGTCAAGGCTGCGAGTGGGAGGAGGGGCCAGCCACACATGGAGGCAGGGAGGACTCGGGATACCAGCCTGGAAGCAAGTCACCATATGAGGCTCTCCCATCACAGGGCCTCTCAGTTGCTGGCATCTGGAACCCAGAGACCCAGCGCAGTGCTGATAGGCAGGCCCTGCTGGTGGTGACAACGGCAGGCAAGTGCCTCCCCCTATGCTTGCCAAGGGCCACCATCTCCTAAAGGTGACCTTCCCCAGGGTTCTGGGTCAGACCAAGAACACAAGGCTCTTGTTCCCTGCCCCCCATGGCCTCCCCAGGGTTGGCCCCAAGCAGACACGCAGCACAACTCTGGAGTCCACGCTGCTCTGACCCTGGGGCCCAGGGGAGGCGGCTGCTGCCGCCGGACACCAGTGACGGACTCAGCTCTGCTCTGAGCTCCCGGCAGCAGGGCTGGTAGGCACCGGGCACCTGGTTCCAGCCCCGTTCCCCATCCCCTCCTCGCCTTGAGCGGCTCTGTGCCGAGATGCTGACTCCAGGTAGGACGAGGATCGGGCTGCCCCTCAGTACCCAGACTTCACACAAACGACCTCGGCGAGAAGCAGGTGGCGCCTGGCCGGCCAGCTCCCCACGGGATGCCCGCCTTTCATCTTGGACTCAGCTGAACCCTGCAGCACGCCCTTTGTTGGGAATCCTGCTGGAGCCGAGAGTGGGCGAGCCAGAGGGAACCACTTGAACCATCTTGCGCGGCACCCGGGCACAGCACCTCAAAGGGTGCTGTACAGCGCTTAATTAATTAACGATTGTAAAGTGCTCTGGGCTCCTCGGATGAAAGGGACTTGGGAGAAAGCAACGTGTTATTATTATTAAAATGATATTTAGCATTGGCAGCTGGGTCCGATGCTGAAGGCAGATAGGCCCCGTAAAAGTCGGGCTGCGAGCCGCTGTCGGCCCTACTAACAGTCTTGCTGAAATTGCTTCTCTCTCCCTCCCGTAATGATGATTTTGGGCCAAGATAAGATCTTAACTGCTGCAGAACTGAAGGGTATTTCCCTGGTGAGGCTGGAAGACCCTGCGATGGTGCAGAACAGGGGTCTGTGCCCGCCTGCCCCTCCCTGCCCACGCAGACCCACTTCTCGGTGTGAGGCAGGAGCGGGACCGAAGAGCACAGCCTGGGGACAGCTACACAGAGCGTTTGTAGGCGAACTGAGAAAGCAAGGTCACGTGAAGAGTTAAACCTGTGCAGGCGGTGAGCTAGGCAGAGAAAATCCCCCCTGCGCGCGCAGTCAAAGGCCCGCGCCCCGCGCCGCCAGCCGCAGACAAGGTGCTTGCCCGGCAAGCCCTGACACGCAGGTCTTTATTAAATCTTTCTTTACAACACACCAGTTAACTGTCTCCTGAAATATTCCCGGTGTTTAAACGTGCCACAGCTGACACAAAGTAATTTTTAAAGTCCTGGCGCACGGTTACATGAGGCAAGGCACATCTGTCTGCCCTGGGATTGGGGAGGGGTCAGCCTGAGCCCCAGGGCCCCTGCCTACTCCCCGCGGCCTCCTCGGAGGTTTCGTCATGGAAGAGGAGGTACAGGAAGCCTTTCCACGTGCCCAGGGATGGGAAAGCACCAGTATGGTGCAGGTTCTCAAGAGAATTTAAAGACAGCCTCTGGTTTCATGTTTTCTGCTACTGTAATGGAATTCCACAGACTGGGACGTTTGTAAAGAGCAGGAGGTTGAGGGCTGGGAAGGGAGGAGCCAAGGTGCTGCACTGGGACCAGACGTGCATGGTCCACTGCTTATGATGGGAAGCAGGAGGAGGATGCGAGAGGTGAGACATGAAGGGGGGGGGGACA
>PVKA01004833.1:7577-95508 GCA_004027165.1 Ctenomys sociabilis
CTTGTCACCCAGCTCAGGTCAAGGAAAAAGAAATGGGCTATGTGTTTTGGTCACTCCAAATGACCTACACCAGCAGTCTCCAGACCTCGGCCTGGTTCCAGACTCAAGGTTAGCATGGGAGGAGCTGTATTCTGAGCACAGCCTGGCACCTCCCCAGTCCCTTTCAGCCTGCAGGCTCCGGGGCCATTAGGTTGGCTGGAGCCTCTGATATTAATGAAGGATGCTCTCAGCACAAATGGCTGTTTCCTAGGCAGCAGCCCCCCAGGAGCACAGACAGCTACACTGGCAAATGCCTAATGGGTAGACAGTGTGGGAAGGACTTGCGCTCTCTGTCTCTCTCTCTCTGTCTGTTTCTCTTTCTCTCTTTGTCTCCATCACTATTATCTTTCCTTTTTCTTTCTCTCGTCCCCTTTTTGTTCTTGTTTTACACTCTCCTCCTTAATCCTGTGCCATTTCCTTACGTTACTATCTACTTTTTCACCTTTTGTTTAATTGTACCTCTTTTTCTCTTAATTTTATACATCTTCTTGTCTTTAAAATTCTTTGTGAAATGATCTACACACTGTGGCACAGGGTTTCATGGTAAATCCTGACAGGATTTGACTGACCTTGTCAGATACAGAAGTTACATTTCTTGTTATATAGGTTTTGCTTTAACTTGGTCTTAACCATCCAGCAGAAAAGTATAAAAATGAGATATAAAAAGAAAAGCCATATTAATATGCTGAGCTGTGAAAGGCTCAAGTCCACAACTTCTGACATTGCCAGTCATGTAGATAACTCACTGCTATTATGGACTACTGGACTATATTGGATTATTTTGCTGAATTCACACAACTACAATATTTAAATGACAATGGAATCCCCATCTCTGACAAAACTAAACAAAAAGGGAGATATAAATGAAGGACCATTTTGTATCTGTTATATGCAAAATAATTAGGATACATATACAGCTACTTTCTCTTAATTCAATAAGAAGAAGGATCAGGGAGATAGCTCAGTGGAACAAGTGCTTGCCTGGCAAGCCCAAGGTCTTGAGTTCAATCCCTGGTACCACCAAAAAAAAAAAAAAAAATTATATATATATATTTCAATGAGAGGATTTGTACTAATAGTGTTTGGACAGGATATCATATCTGTATCTTGTACTATGAATAACCACTAAGAAGACAACAATATGCAATGTATTAATTATTGAAACTGTCCTACTAACCTGTTTTAAAACTGTCTCATTGCTATTTGTTTCTCAATAAAATAAATAAATAATTCTTTGTGAAAGCACCAAATCATTGGTTTTTTTTTTTTTTTTTTCATTTTTCCTGGTGATTCTAATATATACCCAAAATCCAGAACCACTAATCAAATCCTCAATCTCTAAAGCATTTTGTTCACTCAGGGGCTGGAGATTCGATCCTTGGGCCTGCTGTGCCAGCCACATCCCCAGGGCAATTGAGACTGGGCATGGTAGCACACACCTGTAATCCCAGCACTTGGGAGGCTGAAAACAGGAGGATCACCAAGAGTCCAATCTAGTAGTGAGACCCTGAACACCCTGTAGACCCTTCCTTAAAATACAAAAAACAATAAAATAAAAGAGATAAATAGGAAGAAGCTCAAATACTTCTCCAAATTATGTATATTTTGTTCTTTTAAAAATAGTTTAATATATGTGCTAATTTGTTTCATTTATATTGCTAGTTCATCTTAGATCATTGATAGTTTTTTGTCATTAAGGAAAATTTACATATTAAAAAATAATCCCAGGTCCTGAATCATTTATGGCTGGAGGCATCAAAGTAAGACATGGATGACAGCTGCCTTAGAGCATTAAATACAGAGAGTAAGGAAGTTTACATTTTTAACTGAGATGGGAAATAAAAGAAGCCTATTGGAAAGCCTAGAAAATACCTATTAGGACATAATTGATGGGGCACAATATAAAATGAAAATGTGGTGCCCCTTGCTCAAAAATTACTAAGAGGGTCGGGCCAGGGAGATGGCTCAGTAGAATATAGTGCTTCCCTGGCAAGCTCTAGGGCCTGAGTTCAATCCCCGGTTCCACAAAAAAAAAAAAAAAACTTACAACCAAGACATCACAGAAGAGTACTGATCCATGCACCAAAGCCCTGGTGATCATGACAGGCTATACAGCCATGGAGTTAGCCCTGGTCAGAGCAGCCAAATACAAGACTCCCCTGCTCCCAGAGGCTTCCTCCACTCTCTGTCCTCTCCTCTTCCCTGGCACTGCCCCGAGCGCTGTGTGCCATGTGGGGACTTCCCCCACATTATTTCATAATGAGGTTCTGACCATCTTATCTGCTGGGCCTCTCAGAGATGCCAAAGGGGCAGCTCCTTTGCTGTTCACCGCCGAATCCCACAGAAAACTGCCCTGGTCCCCACCTCACCCGCGCCCCATGCAGGCAGAGCTGTGCTGTGAGAGGCCTGCCTGCGCCCCTCACTCCTTCGTGTCACTCAGTTTCTTCTTGGCCTCTCAGATACAGGACTATAAACATGGTTCACAGCCAGTGACTCTAAGAATATCCTTAAATAATTATTTTTAGCACAGTGCTTTATGGTCTAAATCAGAAAATAGCTAACACATCCCTGAGGGTTGGCTCCTGCCCTTCCCTCCTTTGATTAACATTTGCCAGGCCCCTGTTGTCAGTAGATTACAGTCCTGACATCGATTCTCTCAGGTTCAGACTCAGGTGGTCTTAGGACCTGCTCAGGAGTCTCTTTCTCTGGTGGGCATATAAGCAAGTGTTCACAATCAATTCACTGAAAAATATATATGCAAGCTGATTTACTGGACAAATATATTTTGTCAAATGTTTATAATCCTGTTTTAAAACCCAGAAACCTTAAGATGACAAAATAATGAAAATCAGCAGTATAATTCTGTCTACAGCATTACTTCAATTTTGCCTGCTTATCCTTTGCATGTGCGATTCCAAAGTTAGACCTCTGAGCTATCTTCCCAGCCCCAAAAGAATAGTTTTATAAGATGAACAGCCTGGGCTTATGTGAATCTCTGCCACTTATAAATTCTATGCCTGAGTTTTCTCACCTTGAAAATGGATAGGATTGGGGCCAGTGAGATAGCTCAGCAGTCTAAAGCACCTGCTTGGGCGGGGGAGATAGCTCAGTGAAATAAGTGCTTGCCTGGCAAGCAGAAGGTCCTGAGTTCAATCTGTGGTGGTACTGCACAAAAAAAAAAGAAGAAAAGAAAAAAAAAACACCTGCTTCAGCAAGCTTAGGCAAAGTGCAGAGACAGGGGCTGGGGAGATGGCTTAGCAGAATAAGCGCTTTCCTGGCAAGTGCAAGGGGCTGAGTTTGATCCCTGGTTCTGCCAAAAACAAAAACAAAGTGCAGGGACCAAGTTTCAACCCCTGGCACCAAATGCCAAGCCAGCCATCCCCAGGGCGGGCTAAGTGAGCCACACACACACACAAAAAGAAAAACAGAATCATAATAATAATGTTTTCCTGACAATAGTCAATAGAGTACATCAGTTATTATAAATAAGGGATCTTGGGCAGGGGAGATGGCTCAGTGGAATAAGCACTTCCCTGGCAAGTGCAAGGGCCTGAATTCAATCCCCAGTTCTGCCAAAAAAAAAGGGGGGGGGGACTTAAGAGAGCTCTAGCTTTCCATAGTCAGTAATCTACTTTCATCTTTACAATCTTATGAGATAATATGTTAATATCCAATTCACAGATTAAATAATTGGAGTTCAGAGACTCAAAGCAGTGTGATCAAGGGCACAAAGCTGTGATGTGTCCCAGCTGACAGCAGTTTCTGGAATGCCTCAAATGCAGCCCATCACTGACATCCCTTCAGTGCCCCTAACTAATAAAGGAGCCCTGGCTTGCACACAGTCACTATGGACTTCTACCTACAGAGTCTAAGCATGTTGTGTGGAACAAATAGGTTGGACCCTCAGAGTTAAAGAACTCTATCTTAGTTACTCTTCTCTCATTGCTGGGACAAATACTCAGCACCCAAAATGAAGGAAGGAAAGGTTTATTTAGCTCACAATTACTGGAGGTTTCAGTCCATATTCAGCTGGCTCCAAGGCAGAGGGGAACATGGCAGAGAGCAGTAGTTCATGGCGGCCGAACAGCAGCAACAACAAAGAGCAATCATTAAAGAAAGTAAGTCTCTCTGTCTCTTGTATTACATTCAGGCTCTCTGCCCCAAGCTGGGGAAAGTACTCACACCCATAATCCCAGCAGTACTAAAACCCATAATACCAACCTTGGATCACACATAATCCCAGTGGATCATGAATTAATCACAAGCTCTAGAAGTCCTCACCCCATGACTACAAAGAAAGGACTATTGTGTATTTGTACAGACAGAACAGTTAGGATAGATGTACAACTACTTTCACTTAATTCAATGAGTAGAAAGATTTGTACTAATAGTGTTTGGACAGGATATCCTCTTTGCTTCTTGTACTATGGATAACCACTAAGAAAATAATAATGTACAATGTATTAATTATTGAAACTGTCCTAATAATCAATTTGGATACTGTCTTTTTGCTATTTGTTTCTCCCTTTAAAAAAAAAACTTGGAGGACAGGTTTCACCTGGCTCTGATCCTCCTCTACATACTAGAGGAAATGTCAGGCCTGCTCTGTTTCAGTTTCCTTTCTTTGACTTTACTCCTAATTTTCCCCTCTTTGTACTTTCCTTCTTAGATGCATGTAAAATTAGGAAATCTCTAGACTGTTCCAACTAAGTGAAACCCTTAGAAAATGAGTGTTTGTTAATGCCAAAGATAAGGAAGTCATTTTAAAAAAGATATATACCCTGTCTCTGGGTCAAATGAGACAAAAAGGAACTATACCTGTCCAGGCGACACATATAAAAGGCATGGCCCAGCTTAGTGTTCTGAGCAGGTCTCCTTCGAGAGGTTAAACCTGAGATACAGTGGAGAGAATCGATTTCTGGGTGACACCAGGAGCTATCTCCAAAAGCAGCACACTTAAGGGACCAAAACACATTTAGTGTGAGGGAGGACTCAGTCTTTTCTTGTAGGTCTAGATATCACTTAGATGTGTAAGAGATAAGTTATAGACTTTAAAAGCCTTTACTGTAAAGTACTAGGTAATCTTTTTTTTTTTCTTTTTTTTTTTTTTTTTTTTTTTTTTTTTTTTTTTTTTTTTTTTTTTTTTTTTTTTTTTTTTCTTTTTGAGACAGGGTTTCCCTATGCAGTTCAGGCTGGCCTTAAGCTCACTTTGTAGCTCAGGCTGGTCTCGAACTCATAATAATCCTCCTGCCTCAGCCTCCTGAGTGCTAGGATTACAGGCATGCGCCACCACGCCTGGCCCAATACTAGGTAATCTTGTTCAAGCTTTTAACTATCCCTTATAGAACTTGGACAAACAGTGGTTACTCTGCCAGCTAATAAATGCTCGCAGAGCAGCTGCCATCTGAAGCAGAGGGCAGGTTTCCGCAGCCATTCTTTGGCGAATCCCCATTGAAGCCTATGGCTGAAGGAATGTTGAGCAGAGAAACCACTGGATTCCTTTCTGGAGATTGAGCTCTGATTGTGTGAGCCAACAGAAACTGAGAACACCTGAGGGGTCATGGCCCTACCCAAAGGTCCCTTGGTAGAAACTGGCTCTTGGAGACTAACAGATTTCCATTTATCTATTCTACTTTTTCTCTCTCTGCTAGTAAAGTAGGAATTCTACTTGAGATTTTCAGTAGAACAACTTAATGAGTCACTAGTTCAGAAATTAGGCTGAGGCAGTTTGCAATAATTTATACTCTACAGTGGCTATTAGAGAAAAGGATTTCCATGTGAGCCTTACACCAAGAGATTTTTGTCAGCTTTAAAGTAAAATGTTTTGCTGGGGAGATGGCTCAGTAGAGCAAGTCCTTCCCTGGTAAACGCAAGAGCCTGAGTTCAATCCCTGGTTCTGCCAAAAAAAGTAAAACTTTTTTACCAACCTATAAAATGTGATGTTAGATGATAAAATGAGTTTCACTTGTGAGCTTCAAATTTGAATCTTGTCCAGTTGCTAAAAATGTTTACCTACGTGATTAGATGGAAAACAAATGTCTGGAGACTTGGCTCAGTGCACGGGCCAAATCCCTCCAGTCCATGGTTCCATCTATCTCTAGAAGTGATCTTTGTAGCCTGAGAAGTGTTCACTTCCAATCGATCTTTTAAGCTATAATTATGCTTCCCTCTGTAGACATTCCTGTCACCAGACCAACTGTAACTTACACTTACAAATATTCAATAAGAGTAAGTGAAGAGCCGGGCGTGGTGGCGTAGCTGGGCGTGGTGGTGCAGGCCTGTAATCCCAGCACTCGGGAGGCTGAGGCAGGAGGATTGTTGTGAGTTCGAGACCAGCCTGAGCTACAAAGTGAGCTTAAGGCCAGCTTGAACTGCACAGTGAGACCCTGTCTCAAAAAGACAAAAAAAAAAAAAAAAAAAAAAAAAAAAAAAAAAAAAAGTAAGTGAAGGGTTTATGAGATATTTTAGGAGATAGGAATCACACACCAGTCTGAGAGTGGATAGGCTGATGGGATCTTGTCTCCCTTCTCTCCAACAGGAGCATCCACTTGCTCCAGAGAGGGTTACTCAGGGACACCTGGGTGGAGGAATCAGAAAAAAGGTAGGGATGCCCAGAAAGGTAATTTCTACTGAATTCCAGGTTATCTCACAGTCACAGTCAAAGTCTCTTATTCCTTTAGAGTGCTTCATTAGGCACCAGAAGACTTTTTGTTTTTGTTTTTGTTTTTTTTTCTTTTTTTCCCTTTTTTTTTCTCTTTCTACCAGAAGACGTTTGATCCTTACATGCTAAAAAAAAAGCTATTTAATCCAAATAGAATGCAGAGGAAAGTATCAATTATGATGCTATTTTATAACTAGAAAGATGATGTCAAAAAGAAAATGGTAATAACGTCCTATGTTCAGATTTCATTTGCATTAAAAAGGTTATTGTTACTTAAGTTTTGAAATATAGATGTGAGCAACAGGAGAACCAGGCAGGTCAGCCTCACCCACCATTACTAAACTTACTTTAGTAAACAGGGTTCCCCTGTTTGCCTTTCTAAAGGGTGGGCTTCTAAAACAGCTGTAATCCAGGCCTTTGCAAGGCTACACCCATCCTCAGCTGGGTTTATACAAGTTCCTCAAGGACAATACCTTTTAAAGAAGTAAGAGCCGGGCGTGGTGGCACATGCCTGTAATCCCAGCACTAGGGAGGCTGAGGCAGGAGGATTGTTGTGAGTTCGAGACCAGCCTGAGCTCTAAAGTGAGTTTACGGCCAGCCTGAACTGCACAGTGAGACCCTGTCTCAAAAAAGACAAAAAAATAAAAAAAATAAAAAAAAATAAAGAAGTAAATAGGCAATTTGGAACTTCCAGAGTTCAGGTGCCTTAGATGACACTGACAATTACATTGATGTCTTTAGACAATTTATTTCTACTTATGAACTAGATTGGAGAGATGTAATGTTAACCTTAAACCAAGCTTGGAGTTTTATGAAAAAGCAGGCAGCATTACAAACTGCCATTGCATGTGGAAATAAGTATCATATTGTTAATTTTAAAGAGCCAAGAGATAGACAATCAGTGGAACTTCTAGTTCCCACTGGAGCCCAAATACTCAGATCCCTGGTGGCCTAATAGCTAGGCAAGAAAGACATTTTTCTTTCAAGTGTGCATTCTTGAAGGTCTAAGAACTAGAACCAAGCCTTCTAGTTATTTTAAATTTTGCTATTTACCAGGAGAAAGATGAACACCCCTCTGATTTCTTTGGATGTTTTTTTTTTTTTTTTTTTTTTTTTTTTTTTTTTTTTTTTTTTTTTTTTTTTTTTTTTGTCTTTTTGAGACAGGGTCTCACTGTGCAGTTCAGGCTGGCCTTAAGCTCACTTTGTAGCTCAGGCTGGTCTCGAACTCACAACAGTCCTCCTGCCTCAGCCTCCCAAGTGCTGGGATTACAGGCCTGCACCACCACGCCCGGCTCTTTGAATGTTTAATAGAGGCACTGGTGAAGCATACTCTGTGAGATGTTAATTCAATAGAGGGATAGATTATTCTTACAAATAAATTCATTACTAAGTCAGCTCCATATATTAGAAAAGTGCTACAAAAGATAGCTTTTGCTCCAGATAACTCACTTGAAACTTTTAATAAAAACTGTTTCTTAGTAACCTATAACTGGAACTGGGAGAAGGCCGGGGAGAGAAAGCAAAGAGATCAAAACTGGCTGCCTTTCCTGTGGCCTCAAAACAGACCTTAAGTCTGATTCTCTGGGCTCCAAGAAGCGCTCAATGACAGTGCGGTTCATCTTCTGAGGAGGTTCATCTGCTACCGCTGTCAGCAGCCAGGCAAGCATAAGAGGACTGCCCTAAGAGGCCCACAAGCCACGCCCTGACTACCAAGGCGGCCACTAGAAGGAAGACTACACTCTGAGGCAGAGGCCCCAGAGCTCAGACTCAGCTTCCCACGTGGTCATTAGGACTGAAGGGCACTGGGCCTGCCTCCTCCCTCTGGCCAAACTGTTACTTCTACCTACCATCTCCATGGAGGAGACGTGAGGAATCATGACTAAAGAAAAAAACCCAGCCTATTGCTGGACACTGGCGCAGGTCTCTCTGTCCTTCTCTAACCTTGACCTTCCTTCCAATCATCATATCTCAATAGCAACAAACTTTAGAAGATATATTGCTTTAGCTATAACTGAGATACTACAATATATTCAGGTTGCTTACTAATCAAGATGATGCTGAGACTGATGTTTTACAAATGTAATATATATAGTTGTTCGTGTGCAAGACTTAAAAGGTATTTCATTGGGTTAATCTGACTGAATGCTGTATATTTCATGATAAGTGTATAAATTAGTCTGTTTGATTTCTGATGAAACTCAAGTATTTCATGTTAATTGTTAATGCAGGTGTGACCTGCCTTCACTAAAGCTAAAGGGACTTATAGCAAACTGTCAGACTCCATGAATAAAGGGGTTTAAAAGCCAGTGTGTTAGCTTAAATGTTCATGCTTTTATTATATGTGCTCTAATCTCTCAGAAAATTTGTTCTTTCTTAGAAATGCCAAAACCAGGTAATCATGCAGGTAAAATCTATAACAAATATGCTTGATTACTTTTGGATTCCTTTTACTGGGATCCACCAGATTTTGCCTAAAGAGACATAGTAAGGCCTTAACTGTCTACCTCGTATAGCCAAGGTGGGTGGAGATTTCTCAGGATTATTGCACTCACATCCATAGGCAAGGTGCTTCCTTTAAATCCACTACAGGAGGGGCTGGGGAGATGGCTCAGTGGAATAAGTGCTTCTTTGGCAAGTGCAAGGCCCTGAGTTCAATCCCTGGTTCACAAAAAAAAAAAAAAAAAAAAAAAAAAAATCCACTACAGGGGAAGTTGCCCCTACGGTCCTTGGGCAACGCTGCCTGCAGGAGTCCTTAAAACTAAAAAGTTGTGTCTTGCTCAATGGGCCCCAGGTAAATTGGTCAGAAAGTGTTTTATAGAAGAAAGGATACAGAATAAAATTATAGACAGAAAATGAGAATGGTGATAAGAGCAGCCTATAGGAAAGAAGGCTACTCAGAAAATGGAAAAAGTTATACTTCCCTGGATCCCGATAGAGAGAAGGGACATTTCAAGCGAAAATGGGGCAAGGGAGATAGCTCAATAGAGTAAGTACTTGCCTGGTAAGTGCAAGATCCTGAGTTCAATCCCCAGTTCTGCCAAAAAAAAAAAAAAAGAAAAGCTTTAACTCAAGCAAAAAAGTCCAAAGTTGCTAGAGAAGGAAAAAAAAACAGTGTTCATGATGGAGTCAAAAAAGTTTCAGATTGTGGTGGTCATGGGTCTTCCCCTCTCAACCTGAGGGAACCCATGTTAACCACCAATATAAGGAGAAAGTCTGTTAAACTTTTAATAGATGCTTATGCAAATATTTGTCAGAAGTTATCCAGCCAGTGGCCCACTTACAAACTGGAGAGTACTGGTGTTTTCCCTAGTTCTGGCAATTCATGTACCCCCAATAACAGTAGAGTTGGTGAGACATAAGAGTAGGCCAGTTCATTTGAGACAATACCAAATGGCCATGGAAGATAAGGGGATTAAGCCCCACACTTAAGAGATATCTGCTAATGGACCTACAAAATGTTCTGACTAGTCTTTTTATAATTACAAACTTTAAAAGGTTGTTACATTCCAGATACTTCTACTAATGTCTCAATAGCTGTTCAAAATATTAGCTATCAAATCAATGGTATGCAAGATAGTAAGGTCTCCTAGACCCTATCTTTTAACATTTTTATGGGAAGTCATTAATGTTTGCTTAGTAAAAATCTTTGACTACATCCATAATTATCCTGTTGTGATTATTTGACCCATGTATATTTAATAGTTTCTTTGGCTTTGTCTCCTCCAGACTTAAAGCTATTCCACCTACCCAAGATAAAGATGCCTGTTGTCTATTGAGGGCCTTTAGATAGAACCTCTGGAGAGTATCTCTAACTGCCAGTCAATAACATAGTTTTGTCCCATCTCTTCCAGGGCATACAAAATACCTCCATCGTTAATCTCATGGTCATTGTAAGCTTTCTCAGTAGTCTGCTTTCATTCTACATAGCATATTTTCCCACCTTTAATAAATATAGTCTATCGTGACGTCCCCCATGACAGCTCGCCATTCATCCACCACGGTGTACTTTTATGTTGCTTTTACATCTTTCACTTAGCCCAGGTTTACTCTGCAGAGCGAGCTTGTTCCTCACTCTTCACTTTTACTTTTTCAAATAAACTTCATCACTATTTTTGCTTGCATCTGCAATTCTTTCAGATGAGAAGAACCTGGCATCCAATTCTAAAAGGGGAAGTGAGAAGCCCCAAACCTGGTAATATTTCTCTTTTGTCTTTTTGAGACAGGGTCTCACTATGCAGTTCAGGCTGGCCTTAAGCTCACTTTGTAGCTCAGGCTGGTCTCAAACTCACAACAATCCCCCTGCCTCAGCCTCCCAAGTACTGGGATTACAGACATGTGCCACCACGCCCGGCTACCTTTTTCATTTATCCAGTCCAATTCTTTGTTCAGGATAACAAGAAACTGGAAAAAATAGCTAGGAAGAACCTACAGCACCCCAGAACCCAGAAATATATTTCTTGGTAAGACTTCCCAGGAGGTAAGTAGTAGTTCAGGGGTGAGAAAAATTAATGGCAGCTGGAGACTCAGACACTTTTTTCATTTCTCTGGAACACTTTCCTAGTGTGTCCTGCCCCATGGGGGTGGAATATGTTCAAGTCAGCAGTGGGATCACCCTCCGCTACTGCCCCATGCCTCTAGGAGTCTGTCCCTAGACTCACTTCCTTCAGGCCGCACCTTGCTGCAGTGGGCTCACACTGAGGCCCTGGTGTGTGGGGGAGGGGGGAGAAACTGTGCCTGGGGACACATGGGTTGGGAGCAGCCGAAGAGTCTGTTACTAACCTAGTCATGAGCTGGAGTATTTAAGCTCCGAGTACATAATGTAGAGTTCAGTGTTCCTTTGTGTCTCCATATCTTCTTTCTTGCCCAACACTTCGTTCAGGTTTCCCACTCTTTGGAGAGTATGTTGGGAGAGCTGCCTAGCTAAGCTGGCTTTTCTTGTGCTTCAGATCTCATCCACACCCTTCCCCTAGGCCATGTTTTATCTCTGCATGTCCTCAGGGACCCAGTCTCTCACAGCTGTCTCTTAAAACCTCAGGGAGCAGCCCTGGTCTGCCTTTTCTCCAGGTTTGTCAGCCACTTGGGTTTACTGTGTGGGTCAGTCCTGTGGTTTGGCCATGTCTGTTCACCATTTTCTTTTTCAACTGACCTCAGGGACAAGCAAGAATTGTTGGCCTTGTAGATAAGAACCAAGGCCTCAGCCTTCAGAGAACTTGTGCGACATATCTCCTCTAAATCATCTTAGTCTCTTCATTTCTCATAACAGAAAGTCAGACAAGTTAGAAACCTGAGCTTTAGGGCTTGAGTGGAAAAAGGCTACAGCCAGTGAAGGTCAACTCAGCGAGCTGGGAGTACATAAGAGTACAGTAGGAATTAATAGATAACAAACTGACCTAAGAACTTTCTAAGTTTCTTCCTCTTTTCTCTTAGAGGCTGAAAAAGAATTTCTATCTCTACTGCCTTAAACCAAGTAGTTATCAAAGTTTTTATCTCGGGGATAAATGAGAGGGTTTCCCAAGTGGCTAGGTGGGGCCCCAGGAGCTCCACCCAGGTCTTTAAGGAGTCACAGAGTACAGGAGGGGCCTAAGGAAAGGGCTGCTGGAGTCCCTAGAGACTTCTGGTATCACATTTGAGTCTCACAGGGATGTGCTGGGCACTCAATATCTGCATCCTTCTGCGCAAGATCATCTCTAAAGAGCTCAGACTGTCTCTGTCTCTTGGTCTCTCAATGGCATAAGCACTTGCCTGAGTGCAAGGTCCTGAGTTCAATCCCTGATATCAATGAATAAATAAATAAATGGGTGATTTGATCCTGACAATCTGAAAAGAAGAGCAATGTATCTTCTGTTGCAATACTGTTTGGACCTAGCATGAACTAAGAAATGGGGAGAGATGGATAAGGAATGGCAATTTAAACTATAGTATTACTCCTCAATTAGAGCTTTTTGGCAAAAAGCAAGGCAAGTGATGTGAAATTCATAGCATTCGGGCTTTTATGGCTCTTTATCTCTAGAAAGGTCCAAAAACTATGGCACTTAAAGAGTCATTCTAGGAAGAAGAAATCCGTATCATTGATAATCCTGTCTTCAGATACCAACTCTTCTCCTAGGGGCATAGGGGTCTCTCCCAATGATTGCTTAATGAAAACAATTTGAAACCCACTGGGTGGTCTCAAACTCCTCCTATACTCCTCAGGCAAATAAATCAATCCCATCTACTTCAAAAGCCTCAGGAACCCTGATACAGGGAGAAAAACTGATCTCAGGTGGGTGACCTCCAAACGATGTAGGGAACCTCCAAATGACATAGGGAAAAACGATCTCTGGACCTGACCTGTACGAGTTCGTATTCTCTAAAACTGAAGAATGAATTTTAGGAACAAACGGAGGTTATGAGCAGAATAGATTTATTGAGAGAAAGAAAGCTCCTCCAAGAGAGGGACAGGAAGGCACCCCCCCACCCCCACCCACCCCCACCCAGTGGGTACTTCCCCTGAAGAGACAACTTCCAGGGACTTTTATAGAGGAAAATCATGTGGTGAGGCAGGTCTAAGGTAGTAAAGACATGGGAACTCGCTCAGGTGGACAAGAGGTGGGACAAAACTATGGTCAACCAATGGGATTACAAGCACCATTGTTCAGGTAAAATTGATTAAATCCAGTACCAAATGGGAAAGCGAGTCATGTAGCAAGAGGGCGTGGAAATGGGACAGGGTCTCTTCCTGTTGGGGGTTGGGCTAGTGACTCAATAGGGCTCTTTCAAGGTGATAGATGCCTATTTAGAATATCAATCCTTGATGTCCATCCCTAGGGAAGTATGTAGCTGTGTTTCCTCTTTTTGTCCTGGTCTTGAGGTCTGGCCTATAGGGAGTGTCTGTCTCTTCCAAGTTGCAAAGTCACCTTGTCTGCCATCTTGTCTCCTTGAGGGCCTGGCCCTATCTGACTGTCTAGAATATTTCTAACTCCACTGCCTACAACAATTCCACCAGAGACTAGTTACAACAATTCCACCAGAGACTAGTTCCTCACAAAGATCCAGTATTCCCCCAGCCCCTACTTATGCTCCATAGATAGCTTTTAGCTCCACAGAACATTCTCAGAGTGCAGTTCCTTAGTCTTTCGGCTTATAGCTCATCCTGCCCCTAAAAGAGGCTCCAAGAGTAGAAGGCATTGCTGTAGGATTGCTATACTTGAGTCCAGACTCCCTTTTCAGTGGCAGGTACCCAACAATGCAAAGAATGGTTAGGCTGATTTTCAGCTGATCCTACTAGGTCTGCAGACTTTGAGAAATTGGTTCTCAGTCTTATACCTCAAAGATGCTCTCTCTTGAGTCCTCTCTGTCCAGATTCCCAGTACCTATCTGCCTTTGAGTGGAAAGTCCTATTAGAAAAAAATAGCAATATACTGGGTCAGTTCTCCTGCTGGGCTTAGCTGCCCTCACCTAACACTCAGGGACTAGAAATGGACTTAAGGAACCTAGCACTTAGACAGGGAACCACCCTAAGCATGCAGATAATATTTTAGTCTGCAGTTCAACTTAGGAACTATCTAAGCCCTCAGATCTATAACTAAAAAGGGATATAAATTCTCAAAGGAAAAGGCTCACATAGCCCTTCAGAAAGCCCAGGACTTGGGGTACATTCTTATACCTGGGGAATGAAAGCCCTCTCCAGACCAGATCCAGGTTGTGAGCGCAGGTGGCCCAAATAACAGCCTGCTCCTTTCTGTGCAAGGCTGGTGTTGGGAAATCTGGACACCTCCTAACTTCGGACTAATGGCACAGTCTTTACATAAGACTATCAAAGGCCCTGAGAAAAGACGATTTCAAGGCAAGCAGAATGGAGGAAGGTCAGTCCCAGCCTTATCTGTCCCCCAAACTTGATCAGGAAAATAAAATATTTTCCAGGAACACCCCAGAAAGCCTTACCTTAAACATCTCTGGCCAGCATGGGTCATACTGCCAGGAAATGCAATACTGACCATGCGGGGTAGAACTTCATCTACTCCCTCCGCTCACATACATGCACCCCCTCCTCAAGACTGCTTTTGCTCTGAACCCAAGTCTCCCCAGGTCTCTCTGTGGTAGGCAATGTACACAGATGTAGCAGTTGGCTTCCCCACCCCAATCCCGGCCCTCGAAACCTCACTAAGATTTCTAAAGAAGTGATACTACACTGGCCTGCCCTGCAGACCCCTCCCCGGGGCAATGGAGAGTAGGCGCGTTGGTGCATGCCTGTAATCCTAACACTTGGGAGGCTGTAAACAAGCGAAGAGTCCATTCTAGGATTGAAACCCTGAACTGATTTTCAGCTCTTGCACTTAGCACAGCTTCATGGCACTAGTGTTCTCTGAGAGTACAGACCACCTGAACCGCGTCCTATGGCAGAAAGTAGCAGCGCAGAGCCCATTTCCTGGACGGATGGAAGGATGCTACCCTTAGCGGGTGAGGCGCCCTGAGCAGCTTGCTTCCCTTCACCACAGGCTGTCAGTCACTTCACTCCTTAACAGGCTTTCATTTTCAGACGATCCCTTTCCATCCTAGGCCAGAAAGAGTACTCGGCCTTCCTTCCTACCCCGGCTTCCAGCTGATCGCTGAATCAATAGCAATAAAGTGGGTGTGAACGCCTCCCGGGAAACTGCTCTTGTTTTGCCATTCTGAGTGTGCTTTCTCATTCCTCCCATACCGTGTCTCTTTCTCTCTCTCTCTTTCTCTCTGTCTCTCTCTCTCTCTGTCTCTCTCTCTCTCTGTCTCTCTCTCTTTCTCTCTGTCTCTGTCTCTCTTTCTCTCTCTGTTCCCCCCCCCCCTTTCTTTTCTCCCTCCCTTCTTAGGAACTGGTTCAACCACAGTGCAATCCAACTCATCCGCAGCTGGCCCAGGAGGAGCTGCGAAGCTGCAGGCGCCGCACCAGGGCTCCGGGAGGAGCTCCGCGGACCGGAGTCCACGCGGGGCCGCACCGCCCTGGACTCGCTCATGAGGCCTCCGCCGCTTGGAGGAAGGAAGACCCGCGGCTTCTCCCTAGGGCTCCTCGCCCTGTGCCTGGCTGCAGCCCGCTGCCTGCAGAGTAAGCGCGGGGCCGGGCGGGGCGGGGCAGGGTGGGGGTCGCGCGGTTGCGGGCTGGGCGGGCCGGGCCGGGCCGGGTGCGGCCTCCTCGAGTGCGGGTGTAGAGCGCAGGTGTAGCCCTTGGCTCCCTTCCTCGCAGTTATCAGACCTGGAAGCCGGCCGCGAGATAACCGGCTCCCTCCTCCTCTGCCGACGCCTCCTTTACTACGCTTTAAATTTCTTTTTCCTGGAATAAGCAGATTGCGGCCCCTAAGGGCGCATGGGCCCTGTCTTCTTCCAGGGGAACCTTTTCACCCCTCATTGCGTTTTCTGGGTCATCGGGGCGTCCTGCAGCTCCTGCGACCATTCAGGAGAACCCGCCGCAGCCTGGTTCACAGGGAAAGGGTCCTGCGGGATTGGGTCGCCGTTGGCGCCAGAAAAGGTCCGCAGGATGCACGGCACTTGCTGATCGTCCTGGGTGGGCCGGCTCTAGAATCCACCGCAGGCGAGTTTGGAGGTGCTGCGGGTCCCACAAATTACTGATCAGTAACGCAGTTTTACTTTGTCATTGAATCTTTATAATTATTATTGTTTCTATTTTATAGTCCATCAACTGGAGTTTAGAGAGGACCAGGGCCGGGCGATGGGAGAGGGAAGGACATGGAATGAAGGCCAGCCTCTGTTAAGTACTTTTGTGTTCACAGGTTTTCCAACTTTATCAATCAGTTCGACCTTGTATAATGAATGTTCCTCTTAGCTACGTTTCACAACAAAGCTGAAGGGAAAGGCTGTGTTCCATGCACAAGGTTAGCAAGTAATCAGTGGTGACAGCAGGGTTCAAACATACCTTTACATTTGGCTGGATGGAGGATGCAAACCCCAGAGCCCCAGTGAGAGAGCGAAGAGCATTGCCCTCAGTCCTTTTCCATGGCTAAGACACAATACCTGACACCCACAACATGAAGAAGGAAAAGTTTGCTTTGGCTCACAGCTTGTAGAGGCTTCTGTCCAAAGAGGGTTGGCTCTAAGGCAGGGCAGTGTGTCCAAGAGGCATAGCTAGGAGAAACAACTCATGAGGGGCTGAGGAGGAGAGAGGGAGAGAGGGAGGAATAGAGAAAGAAAGGCGAGAGAGGGAGATGGAATCTACAGGCCACGCCCCCAGGTTCCCACCTCCACCTCCAACCAAACTTCAGCTCACATTTACCTATAAACTCATGGGTGGGCTAACTCACTAATAAGCATCACACCCCCTGATCCAGTCAGCTTCCCAGAGTCCCACCTATGATGTGAGGACAGCTGGATGCAAACCCACAAATCCTAACAGGCAGGGTCCTCTGGCAGCATGGAGCAAGAAACAGCTGGTTGTTAGTCCAGCAGGTGAGGAGGTGCCAGGCTTTGCCCTGGCCTTTTCTGTTGTTTCCAATCTTCATTCTTCCAGGGGCCAGCCATGCCCTCCTGCACCTTCTCCCTGCATGAAGTGGGCCACAGTGGCTACTGGGGATACCATAGCTCACAGTTTTGTCCCCAGGAAGCTTAGAATGTCTTGGGCTATTGACAAGCAAGTGCAAGTGCAAGGCTCTTAGGTGTGCTCACATTAGCACTCAGACTTACGAAAGCAGAGCAAACCTCCATAAGGAGCACCTGCCGGACTTAACAGATGGGTAGGAGCAGCCCAACAGGACAGAGGGGGTGTAGGGTGTCCCAAACGGAACAGCCCATACAAAATCTGATGAAGGGGGCCAATGAAATAGCTCAGCAGACTAAGCACAGGGACCACAATGCTGCACTGGTCCTGCCACCAGGATGGGCTGAGCCCTGCAGAGTCTGGCCGTAGTGGCATGTGCCTGTAATCCCAGCACTGGGGAGGCCGAAAACAAGAGCATCACTATGAGTCTGGGCTACATAGTGAGGCCCTATAACAACCAAATACATTAATAATAATAATAATAAAAACAAAATCTGATGAAAAAAATCAAAGTTTGCAATTAGCCATTGTCTCCTGTACAGCTGTAAACACTAAGAGGATGAGCATTCTCTTTCCACTCTGAGTCAGAAAATCACCCACATTTCTTTATTCCTGATCTCCAGGAGCCTTTCTGCATGTGCTCTGTGCTGGTCCGGGAGAGGGCTTGGTAGCCAGAAATGTCTGCTCTCCACCATCCCCAGGACCTAAGGCCAGCCAGATACTTGATCCTGTGCCAGACGATTCCTTTTAAAACATTTTAATGTACCTAAGTCAGCATTCAAGTTACAAATCAGTAGCTTCACTCTAATCTCTGCTGCCCTGGATTGCCATTGAATCCTGGGGAGAATGTGTGTGTGTGTGTGTGTGTGTGTGTGTGTGTGTGTGTGGCTGCTGCCAGTCCCAGGAAGCACCCAACCTGGGGACAAGAGGAAGGCTCTCTAGTAAAAGTGAGTGTGACTCTTGAAAGATGCGTAAGGGTGGAGAAGAGAACTGCAAGCGTATCACAGGTGCTCAAAGAAATCATGCTCTTGTTCAAGCTGGGTATGGTCCCGACAGGTAAGCATAGAAGAGGGAAACACCCAAGTGGGATTTAGGTGGTGCTTAGCGGATCACCCCTTCCCTACCCCCAAGGGGTACACAAGTTGTCTTGTTCGTTTTTTGGCCTTTTTAAAAATTTTACTATATTTTTTGGTTGAATTGTATTTTAGGGCAGGTTTATTTTTTGTTTTTGGTGCCAAGCACCAAACCCAAGGTTTCTGGCTTGCTAAGCAAGCATTCTACTGCTAGCCAAATCCCAGCCCCAAGGTGTGCATGCGGGACCCAGCTCCTTGCACCTGGATTTTCTGAGTGGGATGGGATAGCAAAGTAGGGGATTGCTTAATGATGGGGAGGCATCCTGAGAAATGTATTAGTAGCATTATTAGCCGAGTTCATTACTGTACGAAAATCAGAGAGCATATTTACACAAATTAATCCAGCTGTGACATTCTGGATGATATGATCACGAGACCCCTGTCATATAGATGGAACATGTCCAACCAGAATTAGAGAGGAAAATGCCAATGCGGGGACCAAGGTTTGATCCCTGTAATGCCATGCTAGCCCTGCGCCTGGAGTGTACTGAGACAGCAACTGAAACTGGGCATGGTGGCATGCCCCTGTAACCCTAGCTCTTGGAGAGCTGAAAACAGGAGGATCTACAATCCCGATCTGTGTAGTGAGACCCTATAAATCCTGTACTAAAATACATAAAAAAATAAATAAAATACAAAGTTGGAAAATGGCTTTCTCCCATAATTGATCTGGTAGGCCTGGAGACACCCGTCAGTTCTGTGGGCAAAGGGGAAGTGATACTCACGACTGTAAAGGGAGTACACGCTATCCCCAGCCCACATTTCCAGCCTGCTAAAACAGCATGCTGGCCTTTCCTCTAGTTGACACACATGTAGGGGTTGCAGCTCAGGCCTAGTAGCCTGATTCCGGAAGGTGCCCACGTGGCACAGGGAAAGGACCTGGGCAGCCAAGCCTGCTTCCAGTCCTGCTGCTGACTGTGAAGTCACTATTTGTGGCATCACCCACCTTTCCTGAGTGCTCATGTCAAGGAGAGTGAAGGATCTAAGTGGTTCTTGACAAAAACTGCAGCTGGGGAACTTGAAAACCCAATAGATGCCCACGCTGCAGAGCAGGTAAATGAGCATTGCTGAGGGCAAGACGCAGGCACTGTGTTGTTTGGCTTTTAGGCTCCTCAGATGGTTCAAATGTGTGGCCAGGCCTAGACCACATCCTCTCCTGGTTCTGGCTTTAGGGGAATAGCTTGTTGGGAAGTAGAATATGTCTCCCACATGTTTTGCTCTCAAAACACCCATGGTTTCTTGCTTATAAGTGTTTTATTTGTGGTTTGGTCCTGACAAGCGTACAAAGACTTTCCCATCAGGCTTAGCAGATGAGGCTGCTTTGCTTTACAGTTGTGTCCAGGTCAGTGGTTCTGAGAACTTACTGTGCCTTGGGCAGTGTGCTAGGAGCTGCAGCTCCACAGGAGGCCTCTGTCCTGGGCAGCATGTAGTTCCAGGAACAGTCACATCCCAAGCAGATGACATGAGATCAGATGCCCTAAGGTACTGAGAAAGAGAAAAGTCAGTTTGGAGTGGTCAGGAACTTGAAGACGGAGCCCTGAAGGCAAAATAGGAGAGGTGCTGAGCTGGTAGACAGTCCTTCACGGGGCTATCCTGAGGTGCCTCCTGCATCTGGGCCAGGAGGGGAGATCAGTGACACTGGACTGTGTGGTTCAGGATGTCATTTTCCTTTTGTCTATATGACTTACCAGTGCCTTCCTAGCTCCTCAGATCAGTTATGGAAAAAGTCATCTTCCAACCTTCCTCCCTTCAGCTAGCTAAGTGACACAGTTCTCAGAAGATGTCCCCATGTTAAATGATGGTGACAGTGCTTTCCTACACCAACCTCATTCTCCAGGGAAAACCCAGGCTCACAGATCCTCCAGTCCTTCATGCCCAAGCCTTGGGCCCCAGATGAGTGTGATTGCCAACTGGGATAGCCCCGCCTCCTCCTCCCTCTCTCCCTCTCTAGTTCAGTGCATCCAGACCCTGCCAGGCCCCCAACAGAGTCTCTTAACTTGCATTCACTTAATTCATACATTATTCAATCTAGAACTTGTCTGGCAGTCAAGAAAAGGGAACTTGCAAAGGTCTTATGTCTTAGGTTGGAACTGCTAGAATAATTCCTTGGATAGACCTTGCATGAGTGCCAAAGCAAGAAGGAGAAATAACCCTTCTAGCAAAGGAAATGGGCTCATTTCATACAAGTGCCACATAACTATGAACCATGCCCTTGTGGAGCAGAGGAGAGAACATTTTAAGGTATGCTGTACATGGTCTAATCAGAGGAGAAATTGTACTCAGGCAATTCTTTCTGTCTAGCTAAGTAAACTCATTATTTTGGGAAGTACACAGAAGATACAAAACATTAATGTTACATGTCTGGCTTTTCTGTTTGTTTTGTCTTTTTGAGACAGGGTCTCACTATGCAGTTCAGGCTGGCCTTAAGCTCACTTTGTAGCTCAGGCTGGTCTTGAACTCACAACAATCCTCCTGCCTTAGCCTCCTGAGTACTGGGATTACAGGAATGCGCCACCATGCCCAGCTACATGTCTGTTTTGATTATGCATTTAATGTTAATGTCTTAAACCACAAATAATAGATTCAAATTTAGAAAAAGATGTGCTGTGCGTAGTGAACAGGGGTCTGGGGAGGCAGAGGGGGAGATGCAAGCTACGGTTGAGGAAGTGGAGGCCCATTGAGGAGGGCCTGTGACCGAGGAGGAATCACCTTCACAGTAATCCTAAGAGGAGATCCTGAGTTTATAAAAAAACAACCTCTGAGGGGCTGAGGCACTGGCCTATGGGGTTCACTCAGTAGGTGTTCATGGAAAACCCAAGTTGCCAAGAAAATGCTAAGCACTGGGGCTCACTGGTGACCAGTTCTTGTGTTCTCACAGCTGATAGTTGATCTGGGAGGATGAACCATTAATCGAGAGTAATTACAAAAGAGGATGAAATGTGTTGATACAGAGGAACAGGAGCAATGAAGCACAGAACTTCATTGGGAGCCTTTACCTGCTCCTGAGAGGTCAGGGAGGGCTTCCTGGAGGCAATGCTATTTAAGTTAAGGCCTACACGAGGAAGAGGAACTGACCCATTCATTTCTTTGGAGGAACATGTGTTGTAGTCTGCCGTATCCATTCACGTACAGGCCTACATTACCCTCCTCTTTCTCATGCCTGCACATATCCTATAAATTCCTCCCAAAATAATTGTTGGCAACCACATCACCTTATTTCTTCTCTCTCCTCTTGTCTCACACATATTCTCTTTGGAGCTGTTTCAGGAAGGCCTATCCTCATTCCTCAGGCTAGCCAGTGGCCCAGGCCAGACACTGTCCTGCAGTCCGCTTTGCAGAGAGCAGCACAGCTGGCTCCCCCACTCCCCAGGCTGAGCACAGCGAAGCATCCTTGCTCCCATGCCTGCCTCCTTGGCCTGTGATGGAAGGGCCAAGGGCCAAGTCACAACAGTGACTTTACCATTTGTTGTGGTCTTTCATAAAGAGTCCAGTTTTCCAAAGAGGATGACCCTTATTTGTGGTGGGAAAATTCCTTACAGAATATCACAGGGAGGAATGTTGCGTGGCTCAATCTCTGCCACATTGCCAAAAAAGACTTACAGTCTCTTTATAGTGCTACTGGAGTCCTCTGGAGTTATGATAAAAAATCTCAAATGGCATCATTTATAAATAACATAAAATGCCCAGGGATGGTAGTGAGCCTCTGTATCCCAGCTACTTAGGAAGCTGAACCAGGAAGATTCTTTGACATCAGGGGCTCAAGATCAGCTGGGCAACACAGCAAGATACAAACAAACAAATAGAACATAAATGTCTTGCTCCTGGTTCTGGAGGCCTTGAAGTCCAAGATCAAGGCCGCAGCAGGTTCAGTATACAGAGATGGCACCTGCTGTGTCCTCATGAGAGTTTGCAGGAACATGTTCTGTAAGGGCATTGGTGGGACGCTCATGACTCATCACTTCTCCAAAAGCCGCCTCTTTTTTTGTTTTGTTTTTTGTTATTTTGTGGTACTGGGGATCGAACTAGGGACCTTGTACTTTCCAGGCAGGTATTTATGCCACTGAGCTATTTCTTCAGCCCGAAAGCCCACCTCTTAATATCACTGTGTTGGTCAATAGCCTCCAACATATGGATTCCAGGGAAACTCGAGCATTTAAGGTTCATCCCAGTTCTATGCCTTCTATGTGATTCAGAGTCTCCCACCAGCCTCTTCCACTCACTACTCCAACTCCTGGTCTCTGTATCCCTGAAAACCCTTCAGCTTGTTTGTGTGTACCCACTGGGGATGGGGAGCTCACTACCTCAGTAAGCAGTTCTGGCACCTTCAAAGAATCCTTGCTAATGCTAGCTAATATTTTTAGTAGTCACAAAGTGTTAGAAATGAATGAGTCCTTTACTTGTAGTGTATCATCTCATTTAAATTTTATTCTGCTACAGAAGGTGGGCATAGTGCAATTGTACTATCCTTATGCCAGAGGTATTGGAATTGGGGCTGGAAAACGATTGATTGATTGATTGATTGATTGATTGATGCCTATTGTGCAGCTGTTACTGGAAGACCATCAGCTTAACTCGAGGGTACGCTGACACATACTGTCTCCATTCTGCTCACCAAAACTCATCTCCTTTCCATTTCATCCCCTGACCTTCACCCTGGTCATCATTTGGTATCCCAGTTTTTCTCTCCTCCAAGATGAGTTGTTCCACATCACCAATGGTCCCCTGCCTGGCAAAAGGGACATTAGCAGCACCAGAGAAAGAAAGACCTGGGCTGCCAGGATCCTGAGCACATCCTTGGTGCCCTCTTGGTCCTAAGGTCTTGCAGAATTATTACTGCCAGAATTCTAAAAGTGCAGCTCAGGAACTCACAGCAGCATCACTTCAATACTTGCTAGAGGCCGGGCGTGGTGGCGCATGCCTGTAATCCCAGCACTCGGGAGGCTGAGGCAGGAGGATTGTTGTGAGTTCGAGACCAGCCTGAGCTACAAAGTGAGCTTAAAGCCAGCCTGAACTGCATAGCGAGACCCTGTCTCAAAAAGACAAAAAAAAAAAAAAAAAAAAAAAAAAAAAATACTTGCTAGAAATTCCAACTCTTAGCCAGGCATTTGATCCCAGTGCTCTGGGCAGCTGGGGCAGGAGGCTTGCACGTGTAAGCTTAGCCTGGACTAACTTAGTCCTTAACTCAGTGACTTAGACACTATCTCAAAATTTTAAAAGAGAAGATGGGTGTAACTCAGCGGGTGGGCACTGGCTTCGATCACAGTATGGGGTGGGGTGGAGAGCAGAGACAGACAAAGAGATAGACAGCAGACAGACACAAATGCAAATTCTTAGGCCTTACCTCAGACCCCTGAATATGGAAACAAGCCCTGCAAGCTGGACCTTAAGAAGCCCTCCAGGTGATTCTGACAAAGCTACATGCTGAGAACAGCTTTATTACAGAACTAGGGAGAGTGGAGGGAACAAATGGAATTTCTTCCTTCACCTGTTTCCTCTTCTAGGTCCTCAAAAATTAATCCCTAAAAATAGGATCAACCAGAAAGAGTAAAGTTTGATGGATGTTAGAAGCAGTCCACTTCCCCAAACGTCTCCCTGAAAGTCTCTCCGACATTCCTCCAGGTGCTCCCTTTTGCTTTAAGTTCCATTCAAGTGCCCCCTGTGAAGGACTTAGGTCCTCAGCTGCTGACATCTTCATGAAGTTTAGGTCAGTGTTTGCAAATCTTGGCTGCACACTGGAATCACAGGGGCATTTTAAAAAAATCACAAAAGCCTTGGTTCCATCCCCAAGGGTTCTGAATTTATTAGTCCATGGTTTACAAGTTTCCCCAAAGGAGCTGGGCAAGGTGGCACACACCTGTAATCCCAGCACTCTGGAAGGCTGAGGCATAAGGACTGCACATTCTAGCCCAGCTTGGGCAACATAGTAAGACTCTGTCTCAATCTAAAAATTTGAAATGTGTTGTAGATATAGCTCAGTGCAACGGTCTTACGCTCGATACCCAGAATAGGGAAAAAATACTCCCTTAGGTGGTCTGATGTTCAGTCAAAGTCTGAAAACTTTATTAGCTGATTCAGTTCTTTCTAAATTAAAAACTAAATACCCAAAGACAATTACCCCTGGAAACTGATGCCGTAGAAGGCAGGATACTACACTACTTCGACTGCTGTAACACATTACCACAACTGGTTAACTCAAACAACAAATTTATTGCCTAACATCTCTGAAGGCAACTTGAGCTCAAGATGTTGGCAAGACTGCTTTCTTTGGGGGGGTCCGTAAGGAAGACTGGGTCCCAGGCCTTTCCTTCGCTCCTGATGGTTTCCAGCAATCTTGGGCATTCCTTGCCTAGTATTGTTTCTTCACAGGAGAAAGGGTGTTTATATGCTAAGCTGGACTAAAGTGACCCAAAACCAACTGGAATGAATATTGGCTTTCTAAAAACAAAAAATATTGTATCAAATATAGGGGTTTTTTTGTTGTTGTTTTTGGCAGAACCAGGGTTTGAACTCAGGTCCTTGCACTTGACAGGAAAGCATTTATTCCACTGAGCCTTCTCCCTGGCCCCTCAAATATCAGTTTTGAAACACTCTGGGTATCAGTGCTAAGCATAAAATGCTCAACTAAGTGTCTTAACAACTTTGTTCATCTTATAAGGTTAAAATGCATGCCAGGTCACTGGGGCTAGATAGTTACATAACACCAAGTTGTGTCTTCACATTAGGGGTCTTCTGGGTCTACTGTGTGTGTTACTGTGGCTCTCCCAGCTGTGACTCTGCCTCCTCTGTCACTCATCATCCCAATTGCCCTGACAATGTATGCCGTTAGCCTAGTACAAGAGTAGGGCTGATCTCTCATACAATCTGCTAGATTTCTACTTAAGAATTCGTAGAAGTAGTTTGCATATTTTCCCTGTTATAATAATTACATTTTTACTGATCTGCTTGCAGAAGCAGCAGGTGCCCCATGCATCTTCTTTTGAATAATCCTGGGAGTCTTCTAGGCATGGGGAGTATATATCCTGCCTGCTCCTTACTGTTTATTTACTGGGATTTGGGTGGAACTAGATGTTTGACATTCATGCATTCATTTTTATTCCTTCTAACATACTGATTTTTGGGGGCAATACAGGGTCTCGCTATGTAATCCCAACTCATAGTGATCATCCTGCCTCAGCCTCCCCAGTGCTGGGATTACAGGTGTGCACCACCACAGCCAGTTTTGGGGCCTGCACCACATACCCAGGGTTCTGGGACCAGCATGGCATGCAATATCAATGATAGAACTTGGGAACTTACACTTGCCAGGCAGGCGCTACGCCATGAAGCTATCTCCCCAGCACCTAACATACCTCTTTGAGGTATCTCTGGCCATCCATGTTTAGAGGAAAGGACTAGAGGCCTAATGACTTTAGGATAACTTGGCCCAGTCACGATGCTAACAAAACACAGGTTCATATTCGAACATGATGAGCCTGGCTCATCTCTCTTGAAGCCCTGTTTCCTGGGAGGAGTCCTTGGACTGGTTTCTACACATGCTGCCCTCTCGCAGAAATTCAAGAACCTGAGTGCAGCTGGGGTAACACGGATGTATACGTATGTGCTACAGGGTGGTTTAGGCAAAAGGGGACATTGACTTCAGTTGCTTTGGTTTTAAACTAATTTGATTTTTTTATAATTTTGCTTATGTTTGAACATGTAGTACTTGCACACTGTCCAAAATTCAAAATCGGTGTATTTAACAGTCTTGTCCCTGGAGAGGTGTGGTGGCATACACCATGTGTCTGAGCTCAGCACCTGGGGGCGGGAGGGGCAGGCAGCAGGATTATGACTTCAAAGCCAACTTGGAATATGTAGTGAGATCCTGTTTTAAAAAAGTCTTGCAAGGGCCAGTGAGATAGCTCAGCAGACTAAGCACCTGCTTAGGCAAGCGCAGCAGCCAGGGTTCGATCCCTGGTACCACATGCACACCGAACCTGCACCCAGGAGTGCTGGGCCGCTGACCAAGTCTAGGCGTGGGGATGAACACCTGTAGTCCTAGCACTGGGGCAGCTGAAAGCAGGAGGATCATTATGAGTCCTAGCTGTGCAGTGAGACCCTGAACACACACACACACACACACACACACACACACACACACACACACACACACAATGTGTTCCAACTACGTAGGTTTTGCTGCCAGCATCTCCAGTATCCTACCTGAAGTACTTAAGACATGCCCTGTACATGTATTTAATTGACCTTGGAAGATGTTGATTTTGGGGTACCTATCACCTATCAAGTGCAAATATCACTGTTTGTGAAGTACTTTGTCAAATGTGACTAACACTTTTTTTTTTTTTTTGTACCAGGGATCAAACTCAGAACCTTGGTTTTGGCAGGCAGGCATTTGTTCCCTGAGCTATTTCCTTGGCCTCATGTCTAACACTTTCAAATGTGAAGAATCTAGCACTCTGACCCACTCCAAAGATGTTCTGTATATTTATATGGATCGGTCTATTGCCATGTGTGTATTTATGAGTGTGTGCTTACATTATATAAATACTTTATTCAAATGGAAGCATTCTTTACACATTACCCTCCTCTGTGCCTTTCTCATTGTATTTAAGACTGCCTAATGTCCACATGCATGGAGCTAGCCAATTCTTTTGAATGTCTTTGTAGTATTCCAAAATATGAATATTAATAATTTGTTTAGCCAGGTGCTACAGCAGTGAGCACATAAATTGTCTCCAGTCTTCCGTTAGTGCAACTGGCTATGCTGTGCTTTATAACAACACTTACAAGTATAGCTTTGCATTTATATGCCCATAGTATCTGTAGGTAAATTCCTAGAAGCAGAATTTCTAGGTTAAAAGGTAAGAGTTATCTAAATGCTTATGGATTTGGCCATATTGCACTCTTAAGCAGGTTACACCCTTTTACAGTCACCCCAGCAATATTTGCGTATGACTTCTGCACACTCAGGACAACACATTATCAGGCTTGCTAATCTTTGCCGGTCTGATAGTGGCCGAGTCACTCAACTTTCCCACCTTGGGTTGGGCTGGACTGTGAAACTGGCCTGATGCTTACATAGGAATCAGTGAGTGCCTACTGATATTCTGGACTGCTTTATTTTCCTGGTTGGGGTACAAATTCTGAAACCCCATGAAGGGGAGTAGCCAAGTAGCCCCCACACAAACCTGGCTCTGCCTATGGTGTAGGCTAGGTTTAGGTGACACTGAGTTGTGACCGGTGTGAATCTGAGATTCCCAAAGCTGAAATAAGAAACTTTTTTTTTTTTTTTTTTGCAGAACCAGAGATTGAACTCAGGCCCTTGCGCTTGCCAGGGAAGCAGTTATTCCACTGAGCCATCTCCCAACCCCTAAAATAAGAAATTTAATACAGGTTTTTTAGTAGGCTTGCTGACCTTTCAGCACAGTAAAACCTGCTTAAATGTCTGCTTAGTTTCTCTGACTAAGATGAAGTTTTTTTCTTAACTTTTAACAAAGACAAAAAGATTTAAATCTCATCAAATACCTTTTCTGACCATAATGTATGAATCCAGAAAGCCATTGTGGGGAAAATTGGAAGTTCTCAGATATGTAGATATGAAATGACAGGGGGCTGGGGATTTGGCTCAGTGGTAGAATGCTTGCCTAGAAAGCTGAAAACCCTGGGTTCAGTCCTTGGCACCAAAAACAAAAACCAAACCTCTCCCAAAAAATAAGCCTCTCCAAAATGACATAGTCCTGGACAACCAATGCATCAAAGACGAAATAAAAAATGAAATTTAATTTTTTTTTTTTTTTTTTTTTTTTTTTTTTTTTTTTTTTTGGTGGTACCAGGGGTCAAGCTCAGGACCTTGTGCTTGCCAAGCAAGCACTTATTCCACTGAGTTATCCCTAACCCCAAAATTTAAAAATCTTGAAGCAAACAAGATGGAAGCACAACATCCTTTCCCTACCCAGTTCTGGGGATTAAACCTAAAGAGTCCACCATTGAGCTACACCCTCAGCTCTTTAATATTTTATTTTGAGACAGTGTCTTAGTGAGTTGCTCCAGCTGGCTTCTAGCTTGCAATTCTCTTACCTCAGGCCCTGGATAGCTGTAAATATGCACAAGTATCACTGTGTCTGGCAAGATATGAAAATGTATAGTGTCACAAAAGGAGCTGTAAGAAGAAAGCATAGCTATGAAGCCTATATTAAGATAAAATATTTCAAGTAAGCAGTGTAACTTTATATGTTATGGAATTAGAAAAAAGAAGAACTAAGCCCAAAGTTAGCAGATAGAAGGAAATAATGGCATCAGAAATAAGTGACATGGAAGATCAAAAACAAAATAACATGGGTCAGGCAAATAGCTCAGCAGACTAAAGCGTCTACTTCAGCTGAGCACAGCAGCCAGGTTTCGATTCCCAGCAAGATGTGCTGGCCTCACCCCTGGGGCATGCTGAGACAGCAACTGAGACTGGGCATGGTGGCACATGCCTGTAACCCCAGTGCATGGGAAGCTGAAAACAGGAGAATCACTATGAGTCCGATCTACGTAGTGAGACCCTATAGACCCTGCAGACTCTGTACCAAATACATAAAAATGAATGAATGAATGAATGAATGATCAATAAAACTGAGTTTTTAATTTTTGGAAGATGAAATTGCAAAATCTATAGTAGATTAAAAACAAAGAAAATATAGCCAGGCATGGTGGTGCAGGCCTGTAATCCCAGCACTCGGGAGGCTGAGGCAGGAGGATTGTTGTGAGTTTGAGACCAGCCTGAGCTACAAAGTGAGCTTAAGGCCAGCCTGAACTGCATAGTGAGACCCTGTCTCAAAAAGACAAAAAAAAAAAAAAAAAAAACAAAGAAATCTTCAAACAAAGCTTTACGAAAAGAATACCACAGAAATGCAAATGATCATAAAACCATTTTGAACAATCAGATGTTGATAAATTGAAAGACCATTAAAGAAATGGGTAGATTCCTAGAATCATGCAGCCTACCACAACTGAATCATGAAAAAAAGTAAATCTTGAGTATCTTGAAAGTGAGAAAGATAATTGAGTTGATAATCAAGAAACTCCCAGAAAGGAAAGGCATAGGACCAGATGACTTCACTGGAAAATTTTACCACGCATGTAAAGAATTAATGCTGGTCCTCTTGGATAGACAGAACCAATATAGTCAAAATGGCCATATTTTCAGGATTGATATATAGATGTAACAAGATTGCAATCAAAGTGCCACCAGCATACTAGGGAGATAGCTCAGCATCATAAGCACCTGACTGGTAAGCATAAGGCCCTGCATTCAATCCCAGTACCAAAAATAAATAAATAAATGCCAACAGCATTCTTTGTAGAACGAGAGCAAACCCTAAATTCAGAAGGAACCCGAAGACACCCAGAATACTGGAAGCAGTTATGGGTAACAAGAGCAAAGTGGTAGGCACCAAAATCCTGGACCTGAAGTTCTATCACAAAGCTACAGTAATAAGAGAAAAAAAAATACATAAAAACTGACATGAATATCAGTGAAACAGAAGAGAGTTTGCAGAAACAATTCAGGCAAATTCAACTATTTGATCTTTGACAAAGAAGCCAAAAAATCCATTGTAGGAAACTTTAATAAATGGCTATGTAGCCGGGCGTGAAATGGCTATGTACATGCAAAAGAAATAGCCTAGACCCATCACATTCATTATGTACTAAACTAAAATAAAAGTGGATCAAAAAACTAAATGTTAAAACAGAAACACAACCTGTTAGAAAATAAAATAGGTAAAACTCTTGAAGTGCTAGGCATAAGTGGGGACATTTTTGAATGGAACTCTGATTTTTAGTACTGGGGATCAAATGCAGCAGTGCTCAACCACTGAGCTACATCTCCAGTGCTATTTTGTTTTTCCACTAAAGTGCCCCATGGAACTCTAATTGGCAGCCCTCCTACCTCAAGCTTTCTCAGTGCTAGGATTATGGGGGTGAGCCACAAGCCCAGCTCCTAAAAAGACCAGAGATGAGAGTCATTAACCATGACCAACATGATTAACAGACTGTACACTAATTGCACAGAGATTATAATACAAATTTGTCATTAGTTTTAAATATAGGCTTCTAAATTTTATAGTAATCACTATTCTGTGTTTGAGGTCAGAAAAATCAAAAACATAAATAAATAGAAGGTAGGTAGGGAGATGGAGATAGATAGATGACATACAGGCTTTGGAACCAGGCAGAACCTCCTTAAAAAAATCTACATTTGCCATTTACTATTATGTAAGCATATTATTGACAACCATAAAAAATAGATAATGATCGTAAAGTACATAATGATTGGCATATAAAACCCTAAATTATAGTTCTCTTTCCTCTAAATATTCTAGCTTTTAGATGGTAGTTTTTGCTAGTTTTTTCAAACCACTGAAGCAGAAACTTTCCTATCAAGAGAAAGCTGATATTTCTTATTTCTTTATACATTTGGTCATTTCCTTATTCATTTATCCAGCAAACATTTATTAATCAATCATTATGTATCAAGGATTGTTCTGGGTACAGGGGACACAAAGATGAAAAACACCATGAGTAGTGAGGACTGACCTGGAATTTGTCCCTTTTATTTGTTTTAATTTAAGGAGCCTTAAAGTCCATAGTTTGTTCTGTGTTAAAGACTGTGTGCCTCTGGACAGGGTGGCAGACTCCTGTAATCCAGATATTCAGGAGACTGAGGGAAAAGGATTACAAGTTCAAGGCTAGCCTTGGCAACTTAGCAAAACCCATCTTGCTAAGAAAATACAGATAATTTCTTTTTTGTATTTTTAGGGAAGGGTCTGCAGGGTGTTCAGAGTCTCACTACTAGATTGGACTCATAATTATCCAGCTATTTACAGCCTCACAAGAGCTGGGATTACAAGGCCTATGCTATCACGCCCAGTCTCAATTGTCTCTCAGTGCATCCCAGGGTTGGGGCTGGCACAGCAGGTCCAGGGATTGAACCCCCAGCCCCTGAGCCTGCTTGCAGATGCTTTAATCCACTGAGCTATTTGGTCAGCCTTCAAAATAATTTTTTGTTTTAAAGTAGGTATGTAGCTCAGTAATGAGGCCTGGGTTCAAACCCCAGTAGAGGAGAAGTGGAGGGGGATAAGATGAGAAAAGGGGTGAAGACAAGGGAGGAGGAGGCAGAAGGAAAAGAAGAAATTAGGAGTTCACATATGGAGGATCCAATTGAGATGAGCTCCCAGGAGTCATAGGAATGCTCCTTAGGGTACAGAAGGTTTCATACACTAGCATACAACTTCTGTAGTCCACGTCACTACAAAGAGGGCAATTTTCTAAGTCAAGCTTCCCAAAGTAGAAAAAGGTTGCCTTGTGGTGGAGAACATTGTCAGTGCAAGGAGGCATTCTGACAGAGGTGGAATGCTGGGCTCTTTGAATTCATACCTTGGGAAGGAGGTGGGCCATGCAGATCCCTTCTGTTCTACCTTGCAAGGCTGGAGGTGCTCTGCCTGAGCTCCTATGTGTGCATAGTTAAAACCACGACTTTCCTGGGCTTCACTCCCCACTCACAAGTGGGGCTCCTGGCCACCCTGAGAGTGTGTGAATTGGGGATGCAGAAGCAACCCTGTCCAAAATGACCTCAGTCATCTGCCCCAGTGCCAGAATTTCTTTGGCTTTAAGACAACAGCTCAAGGAAATGCTTTATTTATTTTTTTATTTATTTAAAAAATGATATTTTGGGGGCCGGCGAGATAGCTCAGTGGACTAAAGTGCCTGCTTACGAAAGCACAGGGACCACAGTTTGATCCCCAGCATCACCATGCCAGCTCAGGGCCCCAGGGCGGGCTGAGCCAGCCAGAGTCCAGGAGTAGTGCATTACACCTGTAATCCCAGCGCTGGAGAGGCTGAAAGCAGGAGGATCACTATGAGTCTGAACTGTGTAGTGAGGCCCTGCAACAACCAAATACACTAAATAGATAGATAAATAAGTAAAGGCTGTTTCAAAGAACAAATAATTGTACTGAAGAGGCTCCAACTGGTCAAATATAGAATAACCCAGAAAAAAGAAAATACAGTAAGAGAAATTGACATCATCAGAACAAAATCCATGAGTTTTAGAGATACTAAGGAAAAAAAAGGACATGGAGAAATACAGAATGCTAGCCAATAAATTTTGAAGAACAGATTTGAAAAATGACCATTTGTAGCCATCTGTGAAACAATATAAGTAAGGATCATCAGCAGATATTAAAATGTATGTGCCCACTGCTAGGCAAGTGCTTATTCTACTGAGCTTTTTTTTTTTTTTTCAGTACTGGGGATTGAACTCAAGACCTTGTGCTTGCCAGGCAAGTGCTTATTCTACTGAGCTATCTCCCCAGCCCCTATGTGCCCACTGCTGCTGAGTAATTACATGGTCCTTAAATATTACTTTCCAGATGACTTAGCAACAAAAGGAAAAAGAAAAGACACAGCAGGCCTCACCAGGTGACCCAGCAGCTTCCCAGTCCTGCAGACTCCCAGCATTTGTCTCCTGAAGTGCTCAGTCAGGGGAACACCAAGTTTGCAGTACTTTTGCCTTTATTCCAAACAAATCCAAAATAGGCATCTTAAAATACTGTCATGAAAGTTCACAACCCCACAAAGGTAGAAAATTTTTGCTAAAGGAAAACTAGAAGGCACGACATCCAAATGTCATCAGCAATGTGTTTCTTAGCATCTGCACTACAACAGAAAAGGCCGTTTGAAGGATGGTTAGAGAAATCTGAGTATGTACTGCATGTTAGAAAATAGTGCGCCTAGGTTAAATTTCAGGATAGGTAGTTTTCTTCTTAGAAGTGTCAGCATGTCTACAACATTACTCATCTCATCACTGCCATCCATTCCTGATCTCCTTTAGTACCATCTGACTGTGCCACTCTTTTTTTTTTTTTTTTTTTTTTTTGTGGAACTGGGGATTGAACTCAGACCCTTGTGCTTGACAGGCAAGTGCTTATTCTACTGAGCCATCCCCCTGGCACTTTGACTGCTCCACTCTTGGCCCCCACCCATGGCAGACTTTTCCAGTTTAATAAGAAACAGCACCCTGCTGCCTAAGCCATCCTTCCCACTGCCCTTGAGTCTAATATGGTGCATGCCCCTAACCTCAGGTCCTAAACCTTCCCTGGCATTTCAGCACTCTGACTGCCATCCTAACCTTCACGCACACCTGTGCTGTTTTCCCCACTTGAATTGCTATATTCTCTCTCTCTCTCTCTCTCTCAGTACAGGGTCTCACTATACAGCTCAGACTCAGTGATCATTCTGTCTCAGCCTCTCCAGCGCTGGGATTACAGACATGCATCACCATGCCCAGTCTTGGTGTCTGAGTCAGCACACCCAGAGGCAGGGACAGTGCAGCTGTGCTGCCCTGCCTCAAGGCTGTCTCTTCTTCCTCTTCCTTGACCTTTGGGTCTCTCTGCTCAAATGTTTTTTCCTTGGTGAGGTCTTCTCTGACCATCTGACGTTGGCTGTCACCCCCATTGGTCACTACTACCATTATTCTTCACCTTCAAAGCTCTCATACTGTCTAACAGAATCTCATGTCCTTATTGAGCCCAGGTATGTCTCCCCTAAAGACAAACTCCACACAGGGAAACTTGAGTCTTGTCCACCATTACAGTCACAATCATCACCAGAATGGCAAGCTACTGCTGGCATAAATAGACACTCGGGGCTGGGGAGATGCTCAGTACAATAAGCACTTGGCTAGCAAGCGCAAGGGCCTGAGTTCAATCTTCAATCTCTGGTTCTGCCAAAAAAAAAGAAATAAATAGACACTCGAAAATTGCTCATGAGGGGCCAGCCAAGTAGCTCAAAGCGCCTGCTGAGGTAGGCTCAGGAACCACGGTTCAATCCACTGCGTGCCATGCCAGCCTCACCCCCGGGGTGCACTAGGATGGTGTCTGAGTCTGGAGGTGGTGGTGTACGCTTGTAATCCCAGTGCTTGGGAGGCTGAAAACAGGAGGATCATTACAAGTCTGATTTGTGTAGTGAGATGCTGTAGACCCTGTACTAAATACATTTTTTAAAATGCTTGTGAAATAAGATAATGAATTAAATGACTTGCTTTAAGTTCATGTACCCTACATTTCCATCTTCTAGGTCAGGGTGTGTCACTGTACATCCCTCAGTCCTCCATCAATGCCACTGTACAAGAAGACATCCTGCTCTCTGTTGACTACTCCTGCCACGGGGTACCCACCATTGAATGGACGCACACATCCAACTGGGCCATGCAGAAGATTGTGGAATGGAAACCAGGGACTCAGGCCAACATCTCTGAGAGCCACAAGGACAGAGTCTCCACCTTTGACAATGGCTCCATCCAGCTCTTCAGTGTGGGCATCAGGGATTCCGGTTACTATGTCATCACTGTAACTGAGTACCCGGGTAGTAGCCAGTTTGGCACCATTGTGCTGCATGTGTCTGGTAAGAGAGCCCCAAGCCCCCAGTGCCCTCTGAACTGGGAGTGTAAGAGGCCTATGCCATGGGATCAAGAGAGGCCTTACCTTCCTCTACCCTCCCCCACCCCTAGAGATCCGCTATGAAGACCTCCACTTCGTTGCTGTCCTTCTTGCTTTACTTGCTGCTGTGGCTGCAGTGTTAATCAGCCTCATGTGGGTGTGTAACAGGTGTGCATATAAATTCCAGCGGAAGAGGAGACACAAGCTTAAAGGTAATGCTCTAGGCCTGTGAGGATCATCTGTTGCTGGTTTTGAGGCCACAGAGGATGCATGTTATATTATCCATACCAAGAGACCACCTCATGGCTGATTTTCAGCTTGTTAACTTGTCTTTTGCTTTGCAGAAAGCACAACAGAGGAGATTGAGCTGAAAGATGTTGAGTGTTAGCCAAGGCTGGGCCCAGTTACACTCCTACCTCAAGAGGAAAACATTTTCCAGCCGAAGGAACAAACAGCCAGCTGGTTCTATAGCTTCCTATGGTCCTGCCATTGCACCCACCCCGATGGGATGGTCTGAAGGTAACACAGCTAACTGCATGGAGTGGAAGACCACGGATTCAACAGTCAGTCCTAGGACCTGCACTGAGTCCAGGAAGAGAGACACCGAGGCTTTCAACCAGGAGCTTTGCTTGGCTGCAGCTTCAGGACACTGGCTGTGGCCCCTGAGTGGCACACTGGAGGAGTCTGTATGTCTAGGACTCCTGATACACAGCGAGCACTGAAATACATTCTCTATGCCTCTGTACACTTATCTGCTCTGCACACTGCTGCACCCTCCAAACCCCTTTCTCAAACTCCACCATCACCAGTGCTTTGGGAGCTCCTGAAAAAGCCTAAGGCACTTAGACAATGCTGCTTCACAACTTGAGGCAAAATGAGCCTTGTGGGTGGGTGAGGAGCACTGCCACGCTGTGTAGATTTGCTCAGGGGTGAGACCTCGTAGTGAGGAGCTTGAGGGAGAGGAGCTCAAGGTACTCCTGAGAGACTAGCTTTGGGTGGACAGTGTCTTTTTTCTTCCTCTCTTGTTCTGAACTTAGTTGCATTTTTCCTCATGGCCTAAACTTAGGGCAGTGTTGAAGAAGATGAAGCTCATGTCCACTGTGGGCAGCCTCTGGCCTCCTGGCAAGCTGCACAATGATTCTGTGGATGCTGAGCCTGCACAGTGGGGCATGCACCTGTAGCCCTGGGCTTCCGATCTGTTCCTCTCTGCCGCCAACACTGCATGACTGGCTCTCTTGCTTGGGTTGAGGAACACATGGGCATCTCCTGCCTCACAGTGGGGCATCAAGAGAAGCACCCGGTAGGTCCAAAGCATCCTGAGCAGCTTAAGAAAGGCATGAAAGCCCTTCAAGGATCTGGAGAGCTCTACTGGGAAATGCTATACTAAATACTGGTAACTAAAATAACCTGAGCTGTGGCTCCAGTGCAGTGTGGAGATTGGGTTCCTGCTGGTGTCTGTCAGACACAACATTTACCTGGAAGTTTTGCATCCCAACTTCCATTTGGCAAGCTCTAAAAGCAGGCATGAGTGTATTTTTCATTCTCTCTTCTCTCTCCGATATTCACAGCTACCACCGAAGTTAGCACCCTGGTTCTGATGGAGGTTGAGGTCTCAATCCATGTTTCCAGGTCTCTATTGCAAATTTGTATGTGCAAAGAGGAAGTGCTAGATTATTCCTTTTTTTTTTCTCTTTCAGGTCCCCAATGTCCTTATCTTTTCTGTTTCCTCTGTGGAAGGTACAGGGTTATCTGGAGAACTTCATTGAGGTCTTTCTCTAAATAACAAAGCCAGATAGGAGAAGGGATCATTTGGAGTATTCAGAAAGGAACTAGCAGTATCTGCAGAAGGGCTCCAAAGGCACCAGCATACTTGATTAAAAAGGATAAAGAACAAAGTCTACACAAGTGACCTGTACCTCTGGCAGCAGGCCCACAGAAGATAGCCTTTGGGCCATGTCCTGTGTACACATTTGCAAACATACATGCCTGCGCTCCCTCTGTAGGCAGCAGCAGAGGAGCCAGACCCTGCAAGGCGTTTTGCATAAGTGATGTGAGAATCAGCGCATGGAGCACTTGTGAGAAAGGACTCAAGGAAGAGGGTTTTCTTCCTCCTTTCTCAGGAAGCCCAGCAGCATGACATGGATTGGGAGCCAGGTAGCTGCTGGACCTTGCGCCTCCTCATCTGAGCATGACTCCTCAGCTTGTGGGCAGCAGGGCTAGGAAGCACCTCCATAAAAGACATGGAAAAGACACAGCAGAGGGGCCCTCCAGGAGCCAATTCAGATGCAAATTAAATCGCCTCCAAAAAATGTCCAAGTTTCCATTTCTTTTTTTTTTTTTTGTGGAACCAGGGATCGAACTCAGGCCCTTGCGCTTGCCAGGGAAGCACTTATTCCACTGAGCCATTTTCCTGGTCCCTCTATTTCTTTGAAAAGAGGATTTATGCATTCCAAAAACTCCTGAACTTTAAAATCCAGAGGCTGAGGTTTTTGTCTCTGTTTTAAAAAAGAGATTGTTAAATCATAAGAGATTGGCCAATGTAAAGTGATGCTGCTTCAAACTGTGAATGTTTTTTAAAAATGAATGAAATAAAACATGAATATAAAGTCCTGGTCTCTGTGAGAAACTAATCCTCCTGCCAAGAATTCTTTGGGTGGTGATTCCACTGAGTGCTGAGGATACAGAAAATCCTCAACCACAACCAGGGGTTGGCACATATTTCAAATGACATTGGAACAAACCACATTAGTTCTTAGTGCATTTTAGCAATTCAGGAAAATAACACCTTACTACTACCAAAATTCTCCCTGTTTTGTGGCCAGAAGACCAGCTTAAAGTTTGTGCTTCCAGAATATTAGTTGTATCCCCTTCTCCCTGTGGGACAGGCTGAGAACTAGGATGTACCACCAAGTCAGTGGTACGTACGGTGGCCTGAAGAACACACATGCTTTATTGATGAGGTACTCAGAAGATCATCTAAGGACCCAAGAAGGTAGATGGTGTTCTTGCTCATGTCATGGTACTCTGGGTGCGAAGCAGAGCTAGAATAGAGAACTTGAGTCCTCTGAAGGCCACACAAGACAGCGAGTACCTTCAGGCATTCGGGCTTACTGTGATTTAGGGCAACACCACACAAAGGTGAGGAGCAAAGCAGTGCCAGGTCAGTCCTATCCAGTGCAGGAATGTAGGGTCAAGGCCCAAGGAGGAATGCATTCAGAAGAGCTGGAGCAACACAACACTCAGCAGAAAAAAGGAGATAGAAGGAGTGCCCAGCTGTGAGCAAGGACTCAAATAGGAAGAGTCAGAACTCAAACCAAGCCTCTGACAGTCTGCAAGAGATATCAGGAAGTGGACACACTTGCCCTTGCCATCCTCCATGTTTCTGTAGTTTCTTGTGCCCAATTTTCAGGGAACAAAAGATATATCTCTAGTTTATTGAAGGCAGAGCAAATACTTATGGTTAACCCCACCTATATAGGGCATCAGTGAAGAACAGGATTAGGGACATGAAGCTGAACAAATTAAAGACAAAGGCAGGGAGAACTAAATAGAAGAGGGAGGCCAAAGAGCATGGTTTTCAAAAAGTAACGAAGAAACTCCAAGCACTCATGATCTTCATATGTGAAACATTTATAAATTGGAGGACTGGACATTTTGAAATGTTTCCTCCAGATCACAAATTTGATGTTCTGTTTTTCAAACTTCATTGCTTGACTCTAAATCACAGTTGCTTAATGTTTTTTATTTGCAGAGCATGTTAGAAATTATCTTTTACCAACCTTGCCCAAGGCTTGGAGTGCAACTGAGAAGGTGTCTCTATCCCCCATTCTATTCAAGGGAACTGGATTAGAGAGTGATCTCACCGGGTTTATACTGCTAGCCAATGACAGAGCTAACATTCCAGATGTAGCCTGTTCGCTGAGCTGTCAAATACCAGTCAAGAAAGATTTTCTCCTGTCTCCCTCGAGCCACATCCCTCCAGATCCAAGCAATTCAGACTGGGCCATCAGCTGGAACACAGAGTAAGCTCAAGGCATGAAATCACTGGTATAAAAATGATGCTGCTGTTTCAGATTTGTTTCAGTGCCTATGATTTTTTAAATTGGGTAATGGCTATTCCCTAGCGAGTGACATAGGAAAGGGGGACTTATGTTTCAGACAATCTTTTTTTCTCTCAGATGGAATTTAAAATAGGTAGTGGTATCTATGTGTGGGTCCTTACTGAGCTGGGGATTATCTCAGTGGCACAAGTGCCTGCCTGGTGAGTGCAAGGTCCCAAGTTGGATTCCTGGTAGGAACAAACAAACATGGACCTGATCCATAAGCTTAAGCTATTATGGGTTCATGACAGGATAAAAACAGAAACAAAGCATTCTGAGAATTTAGTATTTGACAGTAGTCTTATATATATGAAAATCAAAATGTTTATGTGTTGTTTTTTTTTTGTCTTTTTTTGAGACAGGGTCTCACTATGCAGTTCAGGCTGGTCTTAAGCTCATTTTGTAGCTCAGGCTGGTCTCGAACTCACAATGATCCTCCTGCCTCAGCCTCCCGAGTACTGGGATTACAGGCATGCGCCACCACGCCCGGCCTCTAAAATGTTTATGTTTTTGGAGGGGTGGTACTAAGGGTTCACAGGCCTTGCACCGAGCTACTTCCCCCACCACACCTTTGCAGTAGAAGGGACTGAACACGACCTTATATGTGCCACTGAAATACATTCCCAACTATTTTTTTTTTCAGACTGAGAAAAGTTTTATTTTTAAGAGGAAACAAACAGCATTAACACATCCAAATGCCAGCACAAGGGTTCACTAGGTTTTGCGAAAGAGAACACGGCCCTCGGGCAGCAGATGAGCAGAGAAAAGACAGCAGCTGGTGCTGACCCCACCAGACCCTGAATAGGCCAGCAGGTGACCCTGAGGTCCTTCCCCCTACTCTGATGTGCTCTCATTCTGCTGTCAAGAATTAAAGTAATAGGCGGTGGATCATTTTACAAAGAACTTTAATATCGAAAAACACTTTCAGAAGTCCAAATCAGACTCAAGGCCATGGCTGAAGTTCTACAGGGAAATGGGGAGCCAGATTTCACAGGACAGCAGGCAGTACTCTAGTCACATGTGCTTGCAGCAGGAGACAGGACATGGGTCTCAATAGAGGCTGGTCTTTTTCATGATGCACAGGAACTCCTGCTCATTGATCTCACCATCTCCATCTCAATTGTCTTCATCAGTCATCTCCTGAAGCTCCTCATCGGTCAGGATCTCGCCCAGCTCCTTGGCCACACGCTTCAGATTTCTGAACGATATTGTCCCAGTTTCATCATCATCAAAGAGCTTGAAAGCTTTCAGGATTTCTTCCTTGGTATCTTTCTCAGACATTTTCTGAGTCATCACAGAGTCAGTAAAGTTCATCACAGTCAGAGTCAGTAAAGTCCATTTTGCCTGTCCCCTCTTATCAATTTTGCTTAATATTTTCTTGATTTTTTCTTTCTTGGCCTTAAAGCCCCGGGCTCTCACTGCCCCTTTTAGTTCCTTTACATTGATGGTCCCTGTCCCATCTGCATCAAAGAGATCTAAAGCTTCCCGAATTTCCTGTTTCTGCTCTTCTGTCAGCTCTGGCTTAGGACTCATCCTTTTTCTCAGAGCACTTGACGCCATGTTTGCCTTTTTAAAATTGGAGACCATTGCAGCTGGACTCCAGGGCCATTGCTAAGGTAACCACCAACTTTTTGAACAGGGTCCAAGTTTGCCAGGCTAGCATCAAATTTGTGATCCTCCTGCCTTACCATAGCTCGGATTACAGACACATATGACCACATCTGGTAAAATTCTCATTTTTCTAGTGACTTTTATTAGCTTATTAAAGCACCAATCTACATACAAAAAAAAAAAAAAGACAACAAACACAAGAACATGACACACATCTGTAATCCCAGGATTCTCGGAGTTTGAAGCAGAAAGATCACAAGTTTGAGCCCAGCCTGGGTGATTCAGTGACTGTCTCAAAATAAAGTATTTTGAAAGGGCTGGAGTTCTAATAGCTGAGTTGAATGATCCTAAAACTGAGAGTGCCATGCCCAGAAAGCGAATGGGCAGAAGGCAATCTAAGAGCTCCAGTGCATGAAGACCCTGTCCTCCAATGAAGAGTGGGGGTGGGGGATGCAGATTTTGGTGCCAGGGCTGCGTAGGTATTAGACCCAGGTGTTACTCAAAGATCTAAAGGAAAACCTTTACTACTTCCTCTCAATGACGCCGCAGTGTGCAGTTTCCTCTGTGCTGTATTTGCCAATAGAAGTGGGTAACAACAATCTCTGGCTTGTTTGGTGAATGTATGTAGGAGTAACTTCCAGGTCCTCCTCTGGGTCCAAGAAGCCAATGTTCGTAATCCCAAAGTTAAATTACTGGAATTCCATCAAGTTAATTCCAATCTACAACTTTCAATGCAACCCACGGTGAAAATAAAGACACTAACTTATATTTTCAATCACTGGGGAGTCAAGGAACTCTAAGTTCAGCCACGAAATGGCTTCTCGGAACAAAGAGAGCGACCCAGGGCCTGACCCAGTTTTTATTCAGTGGGGGAATGGCTTGAGGACTGAGAATTGTGGGAAGTAGGTGACTACTGTGAGCTGAGCTAGGTAGGTGGCCTATATTTACCACTGCCATATGCAGAGATTAATCAGCATTATACTAGAATGCCATTGAAATAGCATTTAATATTTTGGGTGGCCTAGTGCTTCAGCTTTGATGTAGTCTTTCAAGCCCCAGGAAGTCATAGCCTCTGTCTCTTGAGGCTCAATCCCAGCTGGTGGCACGGAGCATTAGCTCTACTATCCCATCTTGACCCAGTTTAAAGAGCAGCAGGTATAGGTTATCAGGGAAACAGGCATGCCACCTTCAAAGACTATCACCAGTACCTCAGCTAGACCAATATACATTGCTTAAGGCCAAATGAAGGATAAACAGAAGTCCTAGCCAGCTCTGTACACAACAATACAAGCAAATAGGGCCAAGGCTCAGTCAAAATGGAGAGAGTTGCTCTTATTTCGAGAGCTGCTCAGGTGGTCCTCCACAAATGTATTTCACATTTGTCACTCTTGTTACATTGTGTACAATAAAAAGAAACAGAAAAAAATAGGATAATCACTTTCACTTAACTATTTTTTTCTTCTAGCAGGTAAATGTAGTTAGCAGTGCCGGGGTAACTTCTACTTCCCATACTGTGACATACAAAAGGACTACTATTCTACCTTCAGACAAAAGTGGAATTTCTAATGATGTCACTGTGTATTCATAAACAATGGGTAAAACAGGTTGGTTTGCCTTTTAAAAAGGAGGCTGGAGAGTTAGAAAGATGGCTCAGTGGTCCAAGTGCTGTCTGGCAAGCTCAAGGACCTGAGATCAATCCCTAGTACCACATGCCATGCTGGCCACCAAAACTGGGCATGGTGGCACATGCCTGCAATCCTAATGAGGGGGAAGGCTGAGACAGGAGGATCAGTGTCCAAGCTACATAGAAGAGAACCTGTGCAAAATAAATAAAAGATTAAACAGTAATAAAATAAAAATAGGGGGTTAGAGGCTGGGGATGTTGTGAGTGCAAAGGTTCTCAGTTCAATCTTCGGCAAAAGAAAACTCAAAACATGGCGAGGGAGATGGCTCAGTAGAATAAGCATTTGCCTGGCAAGTGCAAGGGCCTGAGTTCAATCCCTGGTTCCTGATTCTGCTGGGGGTGTGGGGGGACCCTCAAAACAAAAACACCAAAATCTGGTCTTTCTATACACTTGTACTAATATGAGCTTACAAAATCTGTGAAAAGCTATAGCAAGTAGTCCCATCATCAGCCAAGGCAAATTTTATGGATGACAATATTTGAAGCCTTGAATTTTTTTTCTTTCAGTACCAGGGATCAAACTTGTGGATGCTGCACTTACCAGGCAGGAGCTTATGCCACTGAGCTACACCCCTCGCCCTGTAGCAGTAGGTTTTAATGAAGTCTTCAATTTCCATGCATAAAAAAATGCAGTATTTACGTCTTGGTATTTTAGTTTTTAGTGCTGCAAATGGAAGCTAGGGTACTACACATGCTAGGAGATCCATGCCAATGAACTGTGTCAAATATAAAAATTTCTACCAGTCCAAGATGCAAACAAAAGCACAAAGATTTCTGTTTTCATTTGGTTGTTTTGGGATTGAGTATTGAATCCAGGGCCTCATGTGTGCTTGCCAAGCGGGCTACCAATGAACTGCATTTCTAATCTACAAATTTTTTTTAAAGAAACTTCCATTTTTTTCTGTTAAACAAAACCATAGAGAAATACAAAGGATTTTATTATTATGAAGTTACAAATCATTAAAGAAAAACGCTTTAAAAATTGAAAACTTTGTCCAGATGGTATTATTTTCAATGCAGTAATAAGCCTACATCTCTAATGGGAATTCTTCAAGCATACTTCAGGGTTGGGGTGCTATTTCCAAGAACAAACATGTTTCTTAGAAAAGGCAAGCATTAATCTATTAAATTTTCTCCCTTTAAGAAAATAGGTATACTGGAAAAGACTAACTGCAGGAGGCAATCCAGGGCCAGGGTGAGGCACAGGTAACAAGCATGCTTCCACTCAGGTGGGAGAAGACTTGAAAACCAAAAGAAAGCCTTCTTTGTGCCTTCAACAGTCCCTCCCTGAGGAGCTCTTAAGGTTAGACCAAGGCAGGAAACATGACACCTGGTGAAAAGGCGCTTCCTCTCCCAACAAGGAGCAACTACAGAGGTCCTCAGAACATAGGTCTGAGCCCATTCTCACGGCATGGAGGAGGCTGTGCTGCTGAGCTATATTAACGCTGTTTCAATGTTCTTATGTGTTCTAAGAAATGTTGGAATGCATAACTGATCAAAGACACAACTGATCTAGGTCAAGTGTTCAGAAAGTACTTGGAAGATTTATAATTATACACTTTATTTGAAGTCAGTATCAAAGAAGAGATATTCTACAAAGCTTATTCACACCCTTAAGTTACTAACATTTTCAGATTAACTGTATAAAAAGTCTATGCCCCTCTCCCCACAAAGTACACCAGCACTGTACAGAACTTCCACATCTCAAAGTACGTGGCACTCAGAGAGTACAAAGTCTCAAACTGCGAGATAAGCATGTATTAATTATTGTTGTTGGGCTTTTATTTTTAGGATATTTACTTCTGCTTGTTTGATTTTTTTGGACAGTGTCACTCTGCAGTCCAGACTTCTCTTTTTTTTTTTTTTTTTTTTTGTCTTTTTTTGTCTTTTTGAGACAGGGTCTCACTATGCAGTTCAGGCTGGCCTTGAGCTCACTTTGTAGCTCAGGCTGGTCTCGAACTCACAACAATCCTCCTGCCTCAGCCTCCCGAGTGCTGGGATTACAGGCATGCGCCACTACGCCCGGCTCAGACTTCTCTTGATTTCATCCATAAATGTGTCCACGATGGTCTTGACATCGTGCCCCTATCTTCCAAGCATGGCAATCGTGTGTGTCACCATACTAGGCCTAATTGTATTTTTAAAACGATACTCCTTCAGAAGATGTATTCTTCTTTGTGCTTATAGTTAATCTGTAAGCATTCCAGTCAAAGCTTCTATAGAAAGGAAAACTCATAGTAGACAAGGACTAAGTGCAGACATGAGCAGCTCCATCTTATAAACAAAGTTGCGGCCTTCCATTTTATTCCATTGGACTTCCTTAAGTGGGCCACGAAGATGACTCCACTTGCTGTCTTGTAAAACATCACTTTTTGGAAGGTCTTTATACTGGCTTCGGGGAAACTGAACCATAACCTTGCTGCCACTTTCCGGTCCATTACGAACTATGGAGAAAAAAAAGCAAAATAGCGGCACATTCACATTTTGCAAGCTGGAAAATAACCAGGATATACTCCATAACTTTATTGTACTGTGAAAAACTGTATCTGTCCACCAAATGAAACAATCTTATTTAAACATGTATTTTTCAAGCTGGGCATGCTGGTGTATGTCTATAATCTCAGCACTCTGAGAAGTTAAGGTGGAAGCATTTCAAGTTCAAGTCTAGTCTGGGAATCATAGAGACTGACTCAAAAAAAGCTCCAAGGCTGTGCTCATTACAAAGATCCCCAATACTGCTTTTCTCAAGAGTGCTTTTTCAGTACCAATATCCAAATCTATTCCCATTTCTATTCCTAAGGACCAGCCAAATAGCTCAGCGGATTAAAGCACCTGCAACTGAAAGAGTAAATAGGATCTGAAAGGTACAATGGATATTGAGAAAGAGAAAGAAACTACTCAAAGAGAAGGAACAACTGGAATGGGAGAAAGGAGAAAGAAAGAAGAGGAAAAATAATACACAGGATAGGTTGGGTAAATGTACTACTGATTTCTACTGGTCTATTTAAAGGAACAGTTAATGCTTATTACTTTCTTGCTTTTGATTTTTTGACCAGTCTTTCATGTTTCTATCTGGTAATTGTTCACAACTAATTTGAAGACAACAATATGCAACATAACAATTATTGCTGAATTCCTATCATCTTATTTAGTAAAATTCTGCTCATTTCTAATGTTTTAAATTAATTTTAATCTCTTTTAAAAATAAAATGTGTATGTTAAATTAAAAAAAAAAAAAAAAAAAAAAAAAAAAGCACCTGCAAGCAGGGCTAGCAGGGTGCAGCTGTAACCCTGGGGCGTGCTGAGATGGTAACTGAGACTGGGCGTGGTTGCACGCGCCTGTTTTCCCAGCTCTTGGGAGGCTGTAAACAGGCAGATCACTATGAGTCTGATCTAATCTAGCAGTGAAACCCTCAACACCCTGTAGACCCTTCCCTAAAATACAAAACAAATACATACATACATACATACATACATATATATATATACACACACACACACATACTAGCTGTGAGTACAGAAAAATAAATACACACTGAGTATGCGCAAAACCCTAGTTTGATTCCTATCACCAAAGAAATTAGCAATAAAGGCCTGAAAATGGCCAGGCTTAGAGCCATAAGCTGGAATCCTGTGGGGAAATATTTCTCACTGTCCGTGTTTTCAATTTGAAAGTAATGAGAATAGAATAAAAAAAAAAAAAGGTAATAAAACTGTAAACCTTAAAAACAGCCTATTTGTTTTTTTTGGAACCAGGAATTGAACTCAGACCCTTGTGCTTGCCAGGGAAGCGCTTATTCCACTAAGCCATCTCCCCAGCCCCAACCTACTTATTAAACATAGGGAACAACAGCCTATTAAAGCATGTATGCAGAGCAGGTGCTTAGTGAAATAACTCTCTCCTCCATCCTCTCGCATCATTCTTTCCATGCCTACAGCTCTCTCCTCCAGCCTCTTGCATCATTCTTTCCATGCCTACAGGAGTCTGCACACACGGAGGTATAGCGAGCAGGTGTGCACAGCACACCTCAGCCTTTCTGTGATTCACCTATTTTTGACACTGTCTCATTATGTCACTAAACCGCCAAGCCTAAGCTCGAATCTGAGATCCTCCTGCCTGCTTCCCACATTTTGGGGGTTAACAGGTGTGCGCCTCTACACCTGCCTTACAGCAGTATAGTTTTTTAAAAAAACTTAATTATTAAAGGAGTAACAAGGGCCAGGGAGATAGCTCATCAGCATAAGCATCTACCTGGCAAGCAAAAGGCCCTGAGTTCAATCCCTGGTACCAAAAAAAATAAAGAAAAGAATGAATAAATAAATAAAAGATAAAATAAAAGAGTAACAAAGGTAATGCCACTTTTCAAAGAACACACTAGATGTTTTTGTAACTACTAGAAAACTAATGATTTCTTATTCAAAACAATGTAAATATATAAACTCACTGCAGATAAATTACTTTTACGTCATTTTATGATTAAGGCTGCATGTTAAAATTAAACTGGCACATCAGTCTGTTCTCATGTGCAACTGGTACTTCTTTTTCCCTTTACTTGTGCTAAACTCACTCTGCAGAAGATTTTTCTTCCTACCTGTATGATTTGTTTTTAAATTTTTAAAAAACCTTTATTAATGTATTTGGTACAGGGTCTCACTATGCAGCTCACTCAGTGATCCTCCTGTCTCAGCCTCCTAGTGCTGGCATTACAGGTGTGTGTGACCATGCCTGGTTTAGGTGGCTGGCTTGCAGCAGGGCAGGCGTGCTGCCGGAGATTGAAGCCAAGTCCTTGTAACTGTTAAGCAAGTGCTTAGACCATTGAGCTAACTCCCCAGCCCTTTTTCCTATCTTTAATAAATGTAAAATCTTCATACCTTAAAAAAAAGAAAGAAAGAAAGACTGGATGTCGTAGCCCACACCTGTAATCCCAGTGCTTAGGAGGCTGAAAACAGGAGGATCACTATGAGTCTGACCCGTGTAGTGAGACCCTGTAGACTCTGTATTAAATACATTAAAAGAAAAAGAAAAAAGAAAATCAATCTCCCTTCTTCAAAGCAGCAGCAAGTACCTGAAATGGCATAGTCACCACTTGGGGAGGCCACAGTGATGGCAGAGGCATTGCCGATGCTCTCTATGGGGCCCAGCCCCACGTGGTTACTGAAGCTGAGGACCTGCCAGCCCATCACCTTGGCCAGCTGCTGCACCGCATGCACCTGGTGCTGTGACATCTGTGAAGGAGAAAGGAAACCCAACAGTCAGTACAGACACTCACTTTCACATCAGGATGACACGTTCGTTGGGGTTTTCACTGCTGAGTGTTTCAGGAATCCTATATTTAGGGCCCTGTGGGATTTTAGAAGACACAGGGCCCCATTTTCCACAGAAGGAGCTATAACTGCCTGACTCTTGCTTCCTAAGTCCACTGGCAACTTGACCACAGACACAGGACGTGGACCACCAAATGTGGGGCGGCACTAAAAGAGGCCTGTGTGCCAAATAGCTTCCATGTGGTCCTTTACACCTTTACTATCATCTTCTCCACCCGGAGGCTGAATAGCTGGCTTGAGTAACAGCTTCTATCCCCAGGCCTAGGGCTGGCTCAGCTACTGGCCCCTGTTCAAATAATGGGGATACAGAACAGGAGCTAGCAAGACGGCAAGGAAGGGCATGCTGTGGAGGTGCTTATTTCCCTGGTGCTTCCCTGTGAGCTCTGCTAGATGGCTCTCCCTTGGTAAAGGCTGCCACATGGCTTTCTTGGTCCTGTGATTTTGTTCTCCCCTCAACCTTGACCTCGGACAAGTGACTGTGAAGACCCTGAAGCCTGGTTACTAGGAATAGGCTACCACACAATCTTACACTTACAACGTAGTAGGCAGATCCTTCATCAATACGCTTCCTGAGCATACCATCAGGTTCTTACACAGACCCTAACTGAACTGACTTTGCACTAGCAGTAACGGCAGTCATGCAGGGACAGCAGTATTGCCACTCCTTCAGCCTCCTCTGACCCCTCTCCATCTGCAAGCTGTACCTCTAGACTTCCCACTAATTCTCAGAGAAGTAATCGGCTAAAAGCTACCAGCCTTTCCAAATGCATTTCAAAAGTATTTACCATCAAAGAAGCAAAAGGAAAACAGTATACAATATTACTGCTTTTGGGATGTAGAATTGTGTATTTATCTTATCTTTACTTGTGTACATGTAAAAAGTATTTTACTTAATGTTAATTTTTTTATTTTTATTTACTTTTCTACATTTTAGGGAAGGGTCTACAGGGTGTTCAGGGTCTCACTGCTACATTGGACTCTCCCGTTTATAGTCTCCCAAAAGCTGGAATTATAGGCACATGCCACTATAACCAGCCTCAACTGCCATCTCAGCGTGCCCTGGGGCAGTGCTGGCACAACAGGCCTGGGAATTGAACCCCCAGCCCCTGTGCCAGATCATCAGCGCTTTAATCCATTGAGCTATTTGGCCAGCCCTCCAAATAATTATTAACGTTACTTTAATAATTATTTTATATATCTAATTTTATGTTAGCATCCCCAAACCCTACCCTTTCTACATAAGCCAACATTTCATTAGATTACAACTTCATGAAAAGGGTAGGAGAAGCAGTTTATTTTACAGACGTGGAAAGAAAAGCTTCAGAAATCTGCCTAATGTCATAGAGTAAGTATATGATACAGCAGACCGGAGCCCAGTAATTTCTATACTGTCCCTTAACATAACGAGCTCTTTCCTAGGGCCAACAATTAAAATATAGCACTCATTATAGATAATATGTTATCTCTTTTTCTTGGGTTAATGGTTCTCCACTCCTTGTCCTGGATTGTAAACCTTAACAATCATAAGAAACAAAAAACTTGTCTCGGTCTTTCATCAAAACTCTATAAACATTAAAGCAAAAACACTAAACCTGCTGGAAGACAGAACAGGCAGAAATCTAGAAGATACTGGTGTACACAAAGATTTTTAGGAACAAAACATTACTGCACAGGAAATATCACAAAGAATCCATAACTGGGACCTCACCTTATTAAAAAGCTTTTGTGGGGACCAGAGAGAGCTCAGCAGCATAAGCACTCACCTAGCAAGTGCAAGGTACAAAGTTCCACCCCTGGAACTGACCCCCGACTAAAAAAAACTTTTATACAGTAAAAGCAACCACCAACAGAATGAGACAACCCACAGTGTGGGAAAACATATTTACCAGCTGTTCCTCAGACAAAACACTACTATCCAGAATACAAAAAGAACTCAAGGGCCAGCGAGATAGCACAGCAGTCTAAAGCACGTATTTAGGCAAGCTTAGAGGCAGGTATAGGGGACCACAGTTTAATCCCTGGCACCACATATCACACCAGCCCTGTCCCTAGGGTGGGCTGAGCTGGCCAAAAACAAAAATAAAATACAATAAAATAAATAAAACAACCAAATACATTTAAAAAATCAGATTTCTCAAATTTAAAGACCTAATCTAACAATGGACATCTGAACTGAATACACACTTCTCAGATGAAGAAATAGAAACAGCTAAAAAATACATGAAAAAATGTTCAGCATCAATGGTCATTTGAGAGATGCAAACTAAAACACTGACATTCCATCTCACCCCAGAAAGAATGGCTATTATCAAGAAATCAACCAATAAAAATGCTGGTGGAGCTGTGGGAAAAAAGGAACTATTCTCCACTGTTGGTGGGACTGTAGACTGGTATAACCACTGTGGAAATCAGTATGGAGATTCCTTAAAAACCTAGGATTAGAATTCCATTTGACCGAGGTATTTTCCTTCTTGTTATCTTCCTGAAAGAAATAAAAGCATCATGCCAGTGTGATATATGCACACTTATGTTTATATCAGCCTACTTTGTAATAGGTAAATATCTTGAAAACAGCCCAAATTTCCATTAAGCAATAAATGGAAGATGTGTGTTTTCAATATAATCAAATACTACTCTACCATAAAGGGTAAACTTTAGACATTTATAGCTACACAGATACAACCTGAGACCATCTCTTAAGTGAAATAAATTGGACACATGTTTAAGTACCATGTTGTTTCTCTGGTGAAAAACTAAAAATGTAAATATGGACCAAAATGTCTAACAGACTTTGTGAAATAGGAAGAAATTGTTCAAAAGGTATGGGGATCTAAGGGTTGGGGAGGGGGAAAGGAAAGAACAGAAAAGAAAAAAAATGACAAGAGAGGAAAAATGGAAACAAAACTTTTGTAAATAGAAGAGGGAAAGGGTTGAAAGGAGGGTTGGAGAATGGGGTGTGGGGGAAATTAACTCATATCATGTACATGTACAAATCCCCTCTAATAAATTTGATTTTTATGCATACCTAAAATGTTCTAATAAGCTTAACTGATTTGCTTCATCTTAAACACAAAGTGGACACACATGTACAACAGTTTATCAAAACTTTCCATTTTCTAATAGGCTGCAAAAAGGGCATTAGTAGTTAAATGAAAAGGTAGAAGAAATGGTTTTCTTAATTTGCTTACTACATTTTAACTTATTTCTTTGGGGGGTTTTTTGGCCTTTTTGAGCCAGGGGACTCTCTATGCAGTTCAGGCAGGCCATGAACTCACTTTGTAACCTAGGCTGGTCGTGAATTTAAAATAGTCCTCCTGACTCAGCCTTCCAAGTGCTGGGATTACAGGCATGTGCCACCATGCCTGGCTTCAATTTGTTCTTTAAGGAGTTATGAGCTGGTCTTGAACTTTGAAAAGAGAATGGTAGTCTGCAGTTAATACCTGAGACAGAAGAAAATCCTGTAGCTCCTGTTCCTGATGAGACAGTGTAATTACTCTTCCATCTCTGTGCACAACTCGAATTTGTTCAACTCCAATGTTCAGTTGAAGCTGAATGGACCTTTGTAGATATATTCCAGAAATCAGAAAAGCAAAATTATCTTACATAATTAAACTTTAACATGAGGAAAAACGACAGTTTAATAGCCTACACTAAGAGTCACTGGGAGAGGAAAGGTCCAGATGGCCTCACCGATCCACCCCAACTGCACTGAGCACCAGCTCTCCCTCAGCCAACCAACCCCAGGAGCTTTTCTACGCAGGCAGTTCTCCCAGCAGGATGCAGAACAGCACACACCACCCTGTGAAGAAACCCATACTGGCACAGATCTGTCTTGACTTAGAAACATTACTTTCTAGGAACAATGAGCACTCCTGGCTCCCCAGGCATGGTTTCCAGGACCCTCAAGAGACATGCCACTTAGGGAAGCCGCAAGGCACCATATCAGTGCGTAACAGCTTGTCCCAATCTAGATGCACCTTTCCAGTTTGGGGTCACTGTACCATGAGTGATGCTGCACAGTGATACAAATAAAATCTTTCCTTATTAGCTCTTTCAGGAACTGTAGATAGGTTGAATTCTTTTTTTTTTTTTTTTTTTGTATTTTTAGGGAAGGGTCGGGGCTACAGGGTGTTCAGGGTCTCACTGCTAAATCAGACTTCTAGTGATCCATCTGCTTAAAGCTTCTCAAGAGCTGGGATTACAGGTGTGTGCCACCACACCCAGTCTCAATTGCCACCTCAGTGTGTCCTGGGGGTGGGCCAGGGGTTCAATCCTGGCCACTGCTTGCAGGCAATTTAATATGCTGAGCTATTTGTCTGCCCTGTAGGTTGAATTCTCATATTGAAAAAAGTTAATTCTTTACCTTCTCCTTTTGAAATTATCACCAAATAAGTCAGCATATGTACACACCATTAGCTTCTCTTAGGGCAAAAGAACTCATACAGTATTCAATAAATAACCCTCATCCTATGGTATTCTTCCAAAGCAAATTAAAAAATTCAACCATCTGTCATGTAGAAGAGATTATATGCCCCAAACAAAGTAATCTTGATGGATAAGTACAGGAAAACTACCATTGTGTCTTTCCATATTTGATAAAACTTCCTTTTTAATTATTTTGTAGTAAGACTTGGGAATGACATTTTGACAATCATTTACAAAGGCTATAATTTTGATGAAAAAAATTTTAATATATATTTATAATATAAACAAATATATATATATTATATATATTTTTTTGTTTTTTCTTTTTTTTTTTGGCAGAACCGGGGCTTGAACTCATGCCCTTGTGCTTGCCAGGAAAGCGCTTATTCCCCCCATAACAAACACAAAACTCAGAAGACTTAGAGGAAAAGACAGAACTCTAACCAAACTTTAACAAAGCTTTTCTGTTCTGTGAGACTGGGTCTTGCTACATAGTCCTGCCTCAGCCTCTCAGGGGCAGGGAAGAAAGCCTTTGCCATGATGATTAGCTTAAATATTTTTTAGATACCAGGGTGGAGGAAGAGGAAGTCCCACCACTCACTATTGGTGGGAGCATACTTGAGGCAACCACTTAGAAGATGGGCTTCTATGGGGTGAGGCAGCTTTGTGTTCAGTGCCAGGGTTAATTTTTCACAGAGCTCAAATATGTGACATTTACTATTTCTTACCTCTCAGTCTTACAAATACTTCACAGTAAAATGTAGTGGAATGTTAAAGCACCCTAGTAAATAAAAACCAAAAGCTTAATGCAATCACTTAGGAAACACAGGAACTTAACAAACAACTTTTATTGCTTTTACTACTGTACTTACTTGCATATTTGTTCATAACCCTGCGATGTGATTAAGACTTTCACACTGGATTCATAAACATCATTGATATTTGACCAATGAGCCTGTATCTGAGGATCTTCAATGCGACTTGCTAAGCTGTCAATGGTTGCAGCGGTTCTTTAAGAGAAAGGAAGTGAAAAAAATAAATAAGAAATAAAAATAAAAACAAAAGGAAGTCAAGCACTATTAAGTGGCCATATAATGGAAGGATTAAAGCACTCATCAATGTCACACAATTCTGGAAACTACCTGACTACTTTTTGACAGCATCAACATTTGAAAAGCAAAGCTGGGGAAGAGTATGGCAGAGCTCTGAAAACCATTGTGCACAGCACACACTCCCGATTACCACAATTCACGACAAGCTGATCTCCTTCTAACCCCATTCATTCTGTCACTCAGGAAAGACCACTTAGGGCTAGGGGTGGTTAACAATGTAAACTTAAAAAAAAAGTCCTAGACATATAGTCTTGGACATAAATCCTAACTTTGTTACTTTTGGCGTGTAACTATAAATTGTACCTTTACCTAACTTCCCTAAACTTCAAATTTTTTTTTACCTTTAGGGAAGGGTCCACAGGGTGTTGAGGGTCTCTCTACTAGATCAGACTCATAGTGTTCTGCCTGTTTATAGCCTGAACTGGGATTACAGGTGCACGCCACCATGCCCAGTCTCAAATGCCCTCTTAGTGAACTCCATGGGCAGGGCCATCATGGCAGGCCAGTGATCAAACCCCTGCCACTGTGCATGCTTATAGGTGCTTTAATCCATTGAGCTATTTGGCTGGCCCTCTAAACTTCAATCTTCTCATCAGTAATAGTGCAGTTAATATCTGCCCCAAAGAGCAGAAACGGAGTCAACACACAGGAAAGTGCCTTTAGACTTTACCTGTGTAACAAACAAAACTTACAGAAAGGTTCAAAAAGATTTAAGTCAGTTCAGGAATAAGTACCTTATGGTTAGGTCACTGAAAAAGTACAGGGCTAGGGATATAGCTCAGTGGCAGAGTGTATCACAAGGCCCTGCATTTGTCCCCACTACCAAAAAAACCAAAGGTATGGTATCTTAAAAGTACAATCTTAGTCAGCTGTCTGCAAAATTTCAGTGCAGTGTACAATTAAGTTTGACTGGCCACAGATTTAAGGCTTCTTCTTCCTGCAGAACACCCAGCCTACCACCACAAACTTATACTGCAGCCAACTTTTCCTTGGAAAAAGAGATTAAAACATTCAAAAGTAACATGCATAAAACAATACAGAAAAAAACACCTTTCAATTTCAAAGAAAAATTGCAACTTTATCCTTACCTACTCCTCAGGAAAATATGCTTTGCTTGTTTAATTATCTTTTCCAGAAGTCCTTCACTGGACTGTAACGAGTTGATTTCATTTTTATCAAAGGCTTGAGGACCTGAAAGTCTCATTCTCTTGTGGCCAAAAGGTGCACTTGCTGGGTGTGGCATCATGACGGAACTCAAGGTCTGCTTATGAAACTAGAGAGGAAATACTTCAGGATATTTCATCACCCCACCACTCACATGCTGGAGATACTCATGGATTTGAGCTACGTACAAAAGCAATTTTTTTTTTTTTTTTTGCAGTCCTGGGGATTGAACTCAGGCCCTTGTGCTTGCCAGGCAAGTGCTTATTCTACTGAGCTATCTCCCCACCCCCATATAAAAGCAATCTTGACAGAGATAAACATTACCACCCATTAAATCCTGCATAATACAAAGCTGTAAAGAGAACAGTCCCCGTCTCATGCTGTAATTGTTAAAGCTTAAAATGAAAGCAAATATTCTTCCCCAAGTCTCATCAAGAGAACACATGCCACCAGTAGACAGCTAGTCCACTATATACCAAAGTTGAGATGCCCAAACCTGACTGCCTATCAGAAACACCATGAAAGATTTTTCTTTGGTGGAACCGGGAATTGAGTTCAGGCCCTTGCGCTTGCAAGGGAAATGCTTATTCTACTGAGCCATCTCCCTGGCCCTGAGATTTTTTTTTTTTTTTTTAATTTAATATATTTAGAATAGGGTGTACAGGGTCTCATTACATAGATCGGACTCATAGTGATCCTCCTGTTTTCAGCCTCCCAAGTGCTGGGAACACTGGTGTGCAGCACCATGCCCAGTCTCAATCACCGTCTCAGCACACCCCAGGGTTGGGGCTGGCACGGAATGCTAGAGATTGAACCCTAGCCTCTGCGTCTGCCTAAGCAGGTGCTTTAATCCACGAATTATCTGACTGGCCCTGAAAAAGATTTTTAGTAACAATGGCTTTTATAGCCTCACACTCATCTGAACAGAGCTCAAGACTCTTCTGAACATAGTCTAAATTGTGAACCCACACTCTGGAAACCCACACTGAAGCTGGAAACAGCTTCAGTGACTTACACATACAGCATGTCCTGTCAGCCTTTCTACTCTCAGGTATGGAAAGACAGTTTTTTCTCTCATGTCACCCTTAGGGCAAGACATTTTCCCCCAGTAAGAATCACTCCTCTATATTACTTAACATACGTTTCTTAGACCTCTACTACTTTTGAGACAAGCATATTTCTACGACCACAAAGAATTCCTGGGAATAGGGTTTGTATTCTGAATTTTTCTGTTTGCTCTAGCAGACAGCAAGTATTTTTTGGAGCAGATAGTAAATGTTATTGCTACATGAATAAGCCAGCCTCATGAGGGGGAGGCTTATGTATATTCACTGCCCTGTATAAGCTTATCATAATGCAAGAAAGGGGGGGAAGTCCCAAACCCACAACATCATTTCATTACCTCTCTAATCAGTAGATGTAAATTATGCTCTAAGACATAGAGGTGGTCTTCTGAACTTTGTTTCTCAGAAGCAGATTTTTGGGATTTCTTATCATTTGAGGAATGGCACAAAGAAATAGACAACTGCAAATCTATTTGCAAAAAGAGGACAGAAGCAAATAATGTAAAATACAGATAAGCACAAACTATCTTCATGAAATACAACCTCAGTTCAATCTCAAGACATACTGTAAACTTCACTTGGGTATCATGATTAATGCTTTCATAATGAAATGACCATTCATGACTATGATAAATGTCTATGTAGTTTAACAACTTAAATTATTACTGAAAGCTGCTGAACTTGAGCTGTAGCTAAAGACTGATGGACAGAAGTTGTATTTTAATTTTTTTAAATATGAAGTTGGTTAACTAGCACCTGTTTTTGTTGTTGCTTTTTTATATTTTTTTCTCTCTTTTTTTGTGAGACAGGGTCTCACTATGTAGTTCAGGCTGGTCTTACCCTGTGGAACACAGATACTCTCTTCTTTTTCTATGTCCTTGATAAAATTTAAGCAGAAAGTCCAAAACAAAACAAAAAAAATTTTTTCTATAGTACATTAGGTAGGCATAGGCATGGTGGTACATGCCTATAATCTGAGCACTCTGGGAGGCAGAGGCAGGAGGACTGCAAGTCTGTCCTCAGCCTGAGCAATGTGGCAAGGCTTTGGTCTTAGAATAAAAACATAAAAGAGTCTGAGGATATAGACCAGTGTGAAGGTCTTAGGCTTATGATGCCAGCACTTAAGAGGCTGTGGCAGGTTCAAGGACAGTATAGACTACACAGCGAGACCATCTCAAAAGACAAAAAAAAAAAAAAAAAAAAAAAAAAAAAAAAAAAAAAAAAAAAAAAAGACATAGCTGTAGCTAGGTAAAAACTGATGTCCATGGTAAGTTTAACTGATTTTAAAAAGAAAAACAATTTTTGACACCTCTAGGTAAACTATAAACTTTTAAAACACGTAAGGCAGGATCCCTGAAAAATCTCACTTCAAAGCAATCATGCTGAATAGCAGCCATACCTAGTATAAATTTTTAACACCCTGCTTTACAATCCAAGAGTTAATGCTATTTGGGACCCAGAATAGAACTAGCAGCATGGCTTGTGACGTGCTTCTGCTCGCTGCCACGAGGGACTGCACACTGCCTCTTTGCTCTCTGGTAGCTTTTCCACATGTACGAATTGCTACTCTTTCCTGTCTCCCCACACCACAATGTCTTCTTTATAAGGCTCAAAGGGTCAGTTGCTCTTACTTGGAAAGGGCTGAGAGATGATCTGGTTCTTCACCACAATGTGAGGGATCTGTGATTTAATTTGAACAGCTTCCCGAGAGAGCTGTGCAAAAATTTCTTTACACAAGAGAACATTTTGTGCTGCTTCTAATTTTGTCTGCCAGTGTGGAGAACCTGAAAGACCGGAGGTAAATGCACATATCAATTATCGAACCATATTATGTACTAACCAGCTTCCATGGTGACAACAAGGTGTTAAGTTCAGGAACCTCTTATCCTTCCTAAAACATGAAAACCTCACTGGGTTTACATAAGGTAATAAACTGAATATAAAAAATTGGTACAGCTTTTCTAATGGTTTTACTTATTTATTTAGTCATTTTTATGTATTTAGTACAAGGTCTCATTACTTAAAGCAATTCCAGTTTTTAACTTCCTAAAGGCTAGGATTATAGGCGTGCAGCACCACACCCAATCTCAATTACTATCTCAGCACACCTCCGAGGGTGGGGCCAGCATGGTAGGTGGGCACTAATGGTTCATTTTAAATTATAAAAAGTATTATTTCCACTGAGCATGCTGGCACACACCTACAATCCCAGGCCTTGGGTTGCTCAGGCAAGTGGATCACTGTGATAAGTTAGTTTAAGGCCAGCCTGAACATAACAGTGACATCATGTCACAAAAAACAAAAGTATTATATCCAGTTGGTCTTCCTCTAAAGCACTTGTCTTTCCTATTATATTACTGTGGCTTTATTTTCAAATGTAAATTACAACCACAATTTAGAATCAGTACCACAACCATACCTGGTTTGGATTTGGGCAAAGGCCGTTTGAAGAGGTTCACTGTGCCAAGATCACCTATGTCTGGAGCCTGCTTTTGAATGGAAACCTGTATGGTGATTAAAACATTTTTTTAAGAAATCAGCAAATTAGCTCTGGGGCAATTAATAAAATACTACCTTAAAAACACTTTGATAAATACCTTTATATATGCAGACCCCTCTAAATCACTAGGAATTTGGACATCAAGGGGACAGTAATCTTCTGGTATCTTCTTATCCAGATCAATATCTGTATTCTTTATCACTTCAAATGTACCATGATGAGGAAAGAGAGATCCTAACGGAGTATCAAAGACAGGAAAAGAAAAGGGAACACACTGTCACACACTATTGAGTATACAGCACTTTACAACACTGACTACAATTAAATTCCCACAAAAAAGGTTTTAAAATTAAACCTAGATTAGTTATTATAGGGCTATGGTACAGTAGTTTTGGTTTATGTGTACAGAATTAAATTTTCAAAACATACCAAGTATGCCAAGGAAGCAAGTGAAAGTTAAACAAGGAGAAAAGGAAGCAGGGTGTACAGAAATAAGTCTCTTAAAAAAATAATGCTCCTTAGCTGACTGGTACAATAATGCTACTCTGTGGCTCATCCAAGGCAAACCGCAGTGGAATTTTTTTTTTGTCTTTTTGAGACAGGGTCTCACTATGCAGTTCAGGCTGGCCTTAAGCTCACTTTGTAGCTCAGGCTGGTCTCGAACTCACAACAATCCTCCTGCCTCAGCCTCCCGAGTGCTGGGATTACAGGGATGCGCCACCACGCCCGGCTGCAGTGGAATTTTGATAAAAACGTGTTTCTAGGTGTGAAATACTTCCAGAACTCAGCCTCTGGATCCAGCTAGAACTGGGCCATCATAAAAATCCAGCAATAGAAAGACAAAAAAAAAAAAAAAAAAAAAACAGTGCATACAACATCCTGTTTTCAAACTGGTGCCAAGATTTTTATGTGATGGGTTTTTGTGCAGTTCAGATATTTGGGTAAATTTATTATGAGAAGTAGGTAGTTAATTGTGACTGCTTTCTGTTTTCTTTTGCAGAACCAGGGATCGAACTCAGGCCCTTGCGCTTGCCAGGGAAGCGTTGATTCCACTGAGCCATCTCCCTGGCCCCCACTTTCTTTTTATTACAAGGGAAAATATTCAAGATCTTCTTGTAGTTAAAACTGAATTATTTTCTCATCATGAGTGATCAGCCCCCAGAGAAATCAGGTAAAGTATTTGTACACAATTATTTGTAGGAAAGAAATTTATAATGTCTAAAATCAGAAAGCAATGCTTCTACAACCCCCTTTTAAATGTAAAAATGGCTTTATCATCTTGAATTTATCTTTGTAATGGGATTTTTATCTGCAGACTTCAAAACTTTCCAAGTCACATCAATTCTGAGGCATTCAGATTTTCCAGGATTTAACTTAAATCACTTCAAAGTCCTCTTTTTTAAGTTTAGGGCAATGATGGCTGCTCTGGCAAATGTCTTAGATGTCACCCTAGTATTACTATCTCAACATTTCCAGACAGGACACTGTTTCATCTCTTGGCATTCAAAGCTCTTAACCTACTGAGCTGTGAACTTTACAAACTTGAGCTCTGAACTTTCTGCTCCATGTACCTAAAAGGTTTTAAAAATAAGACTAGATTATTTAATGTAGGGCTATGATAAAGAGTGGTCCTGGTTTATGTGTACAGAAACTAAAATGTACCAAGTATGCCAGGCATGCTAGGGCATGCCTGTAATTCTAGCACTTGGGAAGCTGAGGTAGGAGGCTCACCATAAGCTCCAGGCCAGCCTGGGCTGCATACTGAGTTCAAGGCCTACACAGCAAGACCTTGTCTCGAACAAAAAAACAAACAAACAAACGCTGAGAAACACTATAGAAGGATATGTAATTCTGTAATTTTTTTTTGGCGGAACTGGAGATTGAACTCAGGCCCTTGAGCCATCTCCCTAGTCCCTATAATTTTACAATTAACCCTACATCCTTATAAAAAAGTATATAGCTCTTAACAATTGTCTATACCTGCACTTCTGTAGCTCAGATCGCCAAGAATTTTATCTCCAACTTTTCTAAGTTTCCAGTGTTGCCTTAATCTCAAAAGCTCAGAGTTGAAGTCTCTTTGCAGCTTGTTTTCTTGATTTTCAGTAACTGATTTTGTTAGTCTTTCTGCCCCCTTCAGCAGGATTTGTGCTGCTCCAGCAAGTGACTTCTTTTTAGATATCAGCTGCAATGTCTGATTCTATTAGAAACCATCAAGAACAGCAGTTCTGTATTATTTTTAGATGACTATAAAACTACACATTTGCTCAATATAAAAGAGAAAATTTAGAAGTTAAAGCAAAGAGAAAGGGAAAAAGTATACATAACAATGCTTTTTAAAAATAACCTTGTTTAAAATAACCTTGTCTCTGTCATAAATAACTTTTATCTATTTTTATAATCAAATCATGTAGATTTTTATTAAACCAAAAATGCAAAAGCCTAAATATCAGTCCATGGGCTGGCCTGATAGGTCAGTGGACTAAAGCAACTGCTTAGGCAGAGCACAGCGGCCCGAGTTCAATCTTCAGCCCGCCTGCCAGCCCTACAGCCTGCCAGCCCCATCCCCAGGGCGTGATGAGATGGCAACTGAGACTGTACACCTGTAATCCCAGAACCTGGGATACTGAGAACAGGAGAATCACTATGAGTCCAATCTACACAGTGAGACCCTGAACACCCTGTAGACCCACCCTAAACACACATACACACACACATACACATCCACCCCAACCTTTCAGCACTGCAGCAATGCTACGAAACCTAGCTTAGGCTCCCCTGTTGTGCATTGCCAGTCTCTGTTGGACCCCCACCCACCCACACACATACTTGTCCTTCTGATTTTAGTCTCGAATCCTTGTATGAATGTAAATTGTACAAGGACACAAATCACTATACATATGGAAACTATAGCAGTGCTTGGTACATAATGTTTACTTAATAAATAAATGATTGCAAAGAATAGATTATTTTATGTTACCATAACTTAGTGAAGTACTTTTGAAATTAGGCTGAAATTAAGAGGTTTATTTATTTTTTTTTTTTAGTGCTGAGGACCAAACCCAGGGTTCCAGCTTGCTAGGCAAGCATTCTACCACTGAGCTAAATCTCCAGCCTCTATGCTGAAATTAAGCATTATCGATACAAAATATGCTTCACTGGGTACTGACTTTTGAAACTCATCACAAATAAAAATCTATGTAGTGTGCATAACATATTCACCATCATCACTAATTTGTATGCTATTAAATACAGTATAGTTCTACAAAGCCAAATCTGGTTTTCTTTTGTTTGTTTATAAGAGAGGTAAATTAACATACAATTTTACAATTGTTCTTTGAAGGTAATAGGGAGCCTAATTCAGGGTTCTTGGAGATTTTATATCCTGGAGATTGCTTTCTAGAAAAAGTAGAGAATGGTGAGAAAGGTGGTGTGCTCTGAGTGAGGCACCCCAATGCCAGTCCCGACACTCTTAACTACTGGCTTGACTGAGCTGAGCACATTACCAATCTCTTTGAGGCAGTTTCTTCTCTGGAAGTAAATTCAAAGAATTCCACATCTTCAGCACGAATTCAATGAACTCCACAACATTCCCAGACTCTAAAACCATACTACATGAGTACTCCCCCTCAATTCACTGATTTACCCAAGGCTTCTAACACATACCGCACGGGCCCATGGCTCATCTGGTTCGGCTTCCCTATGAACCTGCTGTGTAGTCACCCTGACTCTAGACTTTTCATTCACACACCCATTTTACAGCTTCTCTGTCATCTTCAAATATTTAACTATTGGGCTGGCCAAATAGCTCAGCAGATGGAGGTTTGATCCCTGGGCCTTCAGTGTGGGTGCTGCCCCGCTCTCAGGCACACTGAGTTGGTGATTGAAACTGGGTGTGGTAGCACACACCTGTAATCCCCGCTCTTGCAAGGCTATAAACAGGAGGATCATTATGAGTCCCATCTAGTAGTGAGAACCTCAACACCCTGTAGGCCCTTCCCTAAAATTAAAAACAAAACAAAACAAAAAACAACTATTCAATATATTCTTTAGCACATATAAACAATTCTACTCATCATTCAAAATGCTCTGTATTTTGATCTAACTAAACAAGTCCCTACAAAAAAAATGGAGAGGGATCAGAGGGGGAGAAATGACACGCATAATAACTTCCTATAGCCACACAGCTAGTAAGGGCATAGGGAGGATTTGAACCCAGCTCATGTAGCTCCAAAGCCATTGCATCATGTTGTTTTTGGGTAATGTGACCCAGGGCATAAAAATTTAATTTTTGGGAACCTTTAAAGGGTCACAGATAGATAAATATATAAATAAATAAATAAATAAATAAATGAATGAATGAATGAATGAATGAATGAATGAATGTCACAGAAAGACAAATCACTGTTGCTCTGGATCAGCCAGTGTTTATAACTTCATCTGAACTTCATTTTACAAGAAAGGAAAAGGGAACAACAAATGCACAACCAAAAAAAGGGGCTTAATTTTTTTTTTGTCTTTTTGAGACAAGGTCTCACTATGCTGTTCAGGTTGGCCTTGGAACTTGCAATTTGTGAACTGTATTTAGGTCCAGTTCACAAATACAGTGAGTGGTCCTCACTTGCTGTGGAGGTTATGTTCCAGACACCGCCATAGTAAATGAAAATCAGTGAACTAGCAATGTTTTAGTTCATGTTTTTATATATATATATATATATAAATAATTTTTTTTTAAAGCTTTATAAACCACATCCTTACAAACTTTTCCCACTTATTTTCTTTTTAATGAATGTATGACAGGGTCTACAGGGTCTCACTACAAAGATCAGACTCCTAGTGATGCTTGTTTTCAGTTTTCCAAGTGCTGGGATTACAGCTGTCTCAGCGTGCCCCAGGGGCAGGGCCAGCATGGCACACCAGGGATCAAACCTCAGCTACTTCCTTCTGCTGAAGCAGGCGCTCAGTCCACTGAGCTATCTGGCTGACCCTTTTCCCACATTTTTAAAAGTACTTCTAATGTTCTTAATCATTTTCTAAACTCATAAACCTATATAACATTAACATATGTACACTGAACGTACTGCAAAATTCCATGATACAGTGAAAAATCTGCGATAAATAATTTAGATTACTATTTTTTGAAAACCCACGAAACAGAGTGCCAAAGTCCAACCAAGAAATAGCAAGTGGCTACTGCACCTGTTTTGGAGGAAGTCCATCCTGAGAGACAGGATCCAGAGTCATAAACTTTTTATCCCTAACAATACTGAGAACATCATAGAGAACACACATCTCTGTTAAGGCACTTCTTAAATTGTTCCTCACGGAGTCCCAGGGCCAAAGGGAAGGTTGAAATTTTACCAATCCTAGAGGGGAAGGGGGAGAAAACAAACATATTAGTTACACTGACTGGAGATAGGAGGTTATTCAGAGGTTTAAAATACAGTTATGGCATATATGTAGACATCTCCTCAAAGCTTCATGTGACCACAGGTGGAGACTTTTAAAGGTGGCTGGATTAGGGTGTGTGACTATGGACTGAGGTGATGTGAGATTAAGGGGGCCTGCCCTGGTTATGTGGGGCACCAATCAAAACATATGAAGCCTCCATGGGATGAAAGGGGAAATGCTTGACACTGCTGCTTCCGCTGCCTGTTTGCATGACTGTCTGTCTGCAATGCCCCTCTGCCACACCACCCTGCCTGGAGCCGCATGACTTTGGACTGAAACAAATTGTCAGTAATTTTTCCTCCTTTAACCTTGAGCATTGGGTATCTTGTCTCAGCACCAAGTAACTGAAATAAAGGAGAAAATAATCAATTTTCTTTTAACATGCCCACCCTTTACTCTCGTCCTTGTTCTTCTATGAATCTTTTGTTAGCATGTAAATCATCAGGAGGGGGAAGATAGTTCAGCAGTCTAAGTGTCTGTACAAGCAAGCACAAGGACTCTAGTATGGTCCCTATCTCTACATGCTATGCCACGCGCCAACAACACTGGGTGTGGTGGTGCACTCCTGTAATCCCAGTGCTAGGAAGGCTGAAACAGGAGGCTCCTGCACCAAAAACATAAAAACAAAAAAACACATAAATAAACAAAGCATGTAGGGGCCAGGTAGATAGTTCAATAGAATAAGCACTTGCCTGGCAAGTGCAAGGATCTGAGTTCAATCCCCAGGTCCACAAAAAGAACAAAAACAAAACAATACATGTAAATTATCATTCTTTTTTTAATTAAACGAATAGAATGTTTAATTTCCATGGGTTAAATTAGAACAGTAACATGGCCAGAGAGATAGCTCAGGGGCTTTAATGCCTGCCTGGCTAAGCACAAAGTGGTGAGTTTGATCCCTAGTATTAAAAAACAAACAAAACCTTACACACCTTAATTTCTTACTTTATTCTCTTTCTCTCTTCTCTCCTTTCCCTACATCTCTTGATAACTTTCCTATTTGAGAAAAACCTACTTTCTAATACCTTTTATTTTATTCTTTATTTTACAGTTTAGATTTTTCTTGTAAGTGAAACCATCATGTAAGAATTTTAAGAATTTTAATAACCAGTTTTGGCTAAGCTTTTAGAACCTAACTACACAGTAATTGCAAAATACAGCTAATAAGGCCAAAAATGACTAACAATGCCAGCCCTGATATTAGCCACATCAGGATGTCTTCCTTTTAATTCTTTCATTTTTCAAATACATGTTAACTGTAGATAGTTCAAGTTGTAAAGGGGTAGACATAAAACATGAGTCTTGCTTCTTTCTTACCCTGATTCTATCCCTCCCACGGGCTAAGCTCTATTAACAGCTGCCACTGTGAATAGCATCCCCTTTCAAAGGTTTTCCTGTGTATTTTCCTTCCATGTTCTCATTTTCGTCTTGCTCTCTCCTCCTCCCTTACTATATCCGAGACACTTCCATGCCAACACATAGATCTACCCCATTCACTTAGCAGTATGTGTTTTGAACATGGATATACAGTATGTTCAACCATTCCTACTGAACACTCAATGAAGTACCTCCCACAAAACTAGAAGTGATAAGCACTTTGAATACACACCCACATAGATGAAAACCACAATATTTTGGAGGTCAAATACTTGGGTATAATGTTAGTATAATGTTACTGAATGAAAAGAGATGCACCTGTAAAACTCTGGCACATATCAAACTGCGAGCCTGGGAGATGGCGCAGTAGAATAAGTGCTTGCCTGGCCTGAGTTCAATCCTCCGTTCCACCAAAAAAAAAAAAAAAAAAAAAAAAAAAATTAAATCCCCCAAAGCTTCCAGTTGTCTTTCTAATAAAAGCCAATGCTCATCCCGGACCATTTCAACTGCAGGGGATCTGACTCCTCTTCACCTCTTACACTTCATCTTATATTTCCTGTCAACAGAGACTAACAGCTGGCGCTACTCTGCATAGGGAAGCAACTGGCCCACATATACCTAAAATGTGGCACAACCCCTGTAACAGCTACTCAAATCGTAATCAAGTCTGCCTCTTTACAAGCATTCAATTGAAAGTATTTAAAATCTCCACCAGCGCCAATGTTTACGACGCTCCTACTTACAGAAGGTCCAGAAATAGTCAAGCAGGGTCCTAAACCATCTGGCTGTAATGAAGGCTACAACGAACACAATTATTACTGCAAAACGGTGGTATTTTCAAAGTATTCCCCTGATAGGATGAAGGAAATAAATACAAAGGGGACGAGGAAAATCACAACTAAAAACTAAGGTTTTAATTTTGCAATTTTGGGACCGAGCCCAAGCTAGGCGAGGCGACCCGTGGGCATTCCTTCGCTAAATTGAGGCTACTTTCCCTCCCAGACCTATCACAGGCAACGTTCCTCAGGAATTGTAAATTTATGAATTGGTTTGAGAAAATAAAAGAGTAGGAACCTGAACCAAAACAGGTTGCGACAACGCAAACAATGCTTCCCTTACCCAAGGGGGTGGGGAGGGGGCTCAGGCCTGTAAAATGCGCCAGTATGGGGGGGGGGGTCTGTCACTTTTTCCTGGATTTTCCACTCCCTCAAAAGCAGCTCAGTAAGCCGGACGTGGTGGCGCATGCTTGTAATCCCAGCACTCGGGAGGCTGAGGCAGGAGGATTGTTGTGAGTTCGAGACCAGCCTGAGCTACAAAGTGAGCTTAAAGCCAGCCTGAACTGCATAGCGAGACCCTGTCTCAAAAAGACAAAAAAAAAAAAAAAAAAAAAAGCAGCTCAAATGTTTCTCAGCAGCAGAAAATACTGCCTGTCTGCCCCCAGCCCTTCCCTGGACCCGTCCCTCTCTCAGGTCCCGCTCTACAGTTTTGGGCAGTCCTGAAATTCTTCTCCCGGGACGGAATTTAGCGAAGCTTACTTCAGGAAGGGTAGTGGGGTGGGCTGGAATCCCCGTCTCGGCTTCTGGACCCGGGCGGCCGCTGACACGGGCGCACCTCCCGCTCCGCGGGGACCCCGCGACGCCCCGCCGCCCTGCCGCCGGGCCCTACCTTCCTCCTCGTCGGGGTCCGCGCTCGACCCGGCGCCCGCCCACTCTTGCGAGTCGCCCTCCGCGCCCGCCGCCTCCTCCTCCTCGGAGCCCGAGCCCTGGCTGAAGTCGATGCGCTGGGCCAGGCGCGCCAGGTTCTGCGACATGGACAGCGGCTGCAGGTAGGTCTCGGTGCCATCGAGGCCCACCTCCTGGACCTGCTTCTCGCACGCCGACTCGATGCTGATCCGCACGGCGCGCACCCCCGACATGTTGGCGGCGCAGGAGGGCGGACACCGCGCGCGAGCGGAAAGCCGCGGTGAAAAGCGTCGCGCGACACAGAGACGCCAGAGCCCGGAGCCGCGCGGCAAAACCGAAGCCGCGGCGCCGCGCCTTCCCACAGTGCACCGCGCGCAGCGCTGGGTCTGCGCAGGCGTGGCGGTGGCCGGGCGCTTCCGGGGCTCCGGGCGGGTGGGGCTGAGGACCGAGAGACTCGCAGGGCGGGGTTAGGGTCTCTGAGTAGTGCTGGGTGTTCCTTGTTGGAAAGTCATGGGGATGGGCTGGGGAGGTAGCTCGGCGGTCTAAATGCCTGTCTGCAAAGGACTCGAGCTCCATCCCCGGTACCGCTTGCCGTGCCGGTCTCCGTACGCGGCGTGGTGGTGCATGCGTGTAATCCCAGCCCTGGGGAGGCTGAGACAGGAGGATCGCTACAAGGCCAAGCAGCTGCACTAAACTTGCACCGAGACCCTGCACCAAATGAGTAAGAGTTTTGTTTTGTTTTTTTTTAAATGATAGAGGAAAGACGGCTGAGGGATGCCTTAAAATGGCTAATATTTGCATGTAGGTCTTCATGTAACTAGTTGTGTAGCGCTGTTTGCGTCCCGTACATACTCATTTCCTTATCGACCTGCCCTGACCTCTATGAAAAGAAAAAATCAAGTCTCGATAGAGTTAGACCCTCACAATGAGATCCCTCCTAACCTGACCAGAAAGCATCGTGGACAGACTAGTCTGCTCAAACAGGAAAGGCCGCTCACTCAGGCTGAGACTAAAATCATCAGGATGGCTCCCACGCCTGGTTCTCAGGCTTTTGGGAAACCCTATGTAAGTCTGTAGAATGCCCCTTTTTAAGTTAGCAAAATTCTGCTGTCATCTTGTACGTCCCCCAGATGCTTTCCACTATAGAACGCCACTCTGGAAGTCGGCAAAACGCTACACTGATGCTGTACTTCCCTCCCCGTTAAGAGCACCACCCTCTGATGAACCCTGAGAAACAAAATTTTTTGTTTTCCTCAATGAAATGCCCCCTCCCGTAACGAAGCTAATATACAAAGCTGGCTGTCTTCCTCTGTTCATGCTGAATGGCCTTCTCAGCCTTGACTGCACCCAGCCTGAGAGATACCCCTCTTGGCTTCAATCCTGCTTGTCTAGTGTTCTCGATCGGGACTAACACATGCACAAGAATCTTTTCTGGTCTTTTTTTGTTGTTGTTGTTCTCTGGCTTCATTCTCCGTAACACCAAAGCTACATCTTGTAAGCTTTATCTTTTTTTTTGGCAGAACCAGGGATTGAACTCAGGCCCTTGCACTTGCCAGGGAAGCGCTTACTCCACTGAGCCATCTCCCTGGCCCCCTCTTGTAAGCTTTAGAATAAGGTTTGAATCTCTATACCAAATCCCTGACCTTGACTTCAAAAAGTATTTTTAATCTTGGCTGTTTGTTAGGTTACATATTTCTGAAATTATCTGGGAAGATCCTACGAAAAATCCTACTGGAATGAGACTGCACTGAATTATACACTTGAAAAAGGTTGATACTTCTATGGGAGATTGCCGTAAATATGAGTATAGTTACAGCATATAGTTTTTTATGTATTTGGTACAGGGTCTCTAGGGTCTACATAGATTCGTAGTGATTCTCCTGTCTCCAGCTTCCCAAGTGCACTGGGATTACAGACACGCACCACCACACCCAGTCTCAGCGTGCCCCAGGGGCAGGGCTGGCATGGAACCCTGGCCACTGCAGTCTAAGCAGGTGCCACTGAGCTGTAAAGGTAAAAATAAAAAGTCCCAAGACAACACCCAGCCCCATGCTAGACTAGCTCCATCTTAGCCCTTTGTTTCACCTGTTGCTAAATGTTCTGGGAAAGTTGCGTGCAACTAGGCAACCCCCAGGTGGCCCTCAATCAATCCTGACAAAGGAACAATTGCTATTGGCTTCTCTAACCTGCTTGCTCAAGTTTCCCTCTTACCCCCTAATGACCACAAGATGCTCCCCCAAGGTTACCCAAGCGTTACAGAAATATGTTATTCTGTCAGAAAATCCCCCCCCCCGTGCCGAGCCAATCAATGTAAAGGTCAACCCCTATTAACCAATACAATTAGCTTCTTGCCCCCTCCCGATTTTGTGGTTTTTGCCTTTATAAACCTGCCTGAAATGACAGCTCAGCACTCCGCAACCGCTTTAGGTGCGGGGTCCCACGCATGGTTCAATAAACTTTGGAGCTCTCACCCTTGTCTCTTGGCGCCTCCCTGCCCGTGGAGATCTGGGTCAGCGTGGCCCCAACAGAGCTATCTGGCTAGCCCCCATTTAGCATTGTTTCAAGATCTTATTTTTTACAGAAAGCTTATATATATAAATGTATAAAGTTTTTTTTTTTTTTTTTCATGTACTAGAACATTAACTCCAGTTAGGTGATCCTATTTTGCATCTTTGCAATTTGGCACACATATCAAATCCTCTTACTACTAGGCCTGTGAATCAGTGGGGGGAGGGGAGGGGAAGTTTGTAATATAACTTCATGATTTCATCTCTTTCAGATCTTGGTGCAAATGTCAAGTTTTGTCTCATCTCCCTACATAAAATGTCTAAGGAAGGAGTCTGAGTCCATTTTTTTCCCGCCATACTCAGGATTGAACTCTTCCACTGAGGTGTATCTTCAGCCTGTATATTTTGAGCTAAGGTCTCACTATGTTTCCCAAACTGGTTTCAAACACCTGGGTTCAAGTGATTTGCCTGCTTCAGCCTCTCAAGTAACTGGAATTACAGGTGTATACCACAAAATGCAACTTATTGTTGTAATCTGATGTTTTATTCTTGCAAATAATCAACAAGGTACAGGTTGCTTCCAGGTGGCAATCAAAACAAGGAATGGCTATGTCTAGCTAATGTTTGTGAAAGGCAAATTACAAACTTTGAAAAATGATTTACTTGGAGCCAGTGAGACAGCTCAGCAGCAAAAGTGCCTGCCTGGCAAGCAGTCTCAAGTTTGATTACCTATGCCAAAAAGAAAAAAAAATTACAAAGGGTTGTTGCTTTGTGAAAAAGTACAGTGGTCCCTCACTTATTGAAGAGGTTACGTTCCAGACAACCCAGCGGAAGTGAAAATCAGCCAAGTAGTGACGTTATATTGTAGTATTTATATATATATTTAAGGCTTTATAAGCCCTTCCCACACTCTTAAAAACCTTTCCCACATGTTTAAAAACAGTATTAACCATTTTCTATCCTCATAAGCCTATTTAATTTTAACATGTGTACTGTATGGTACTGCAAAATACAATACAGCAAAAAATCCGTAATTTAGACCAGTATTTTTTGAAAACCTGCAAAACAGTTGTCTGCAAAAGTTGAACCATGAAATAGCAAGGAACTGTTTAATATTTTAGAATGGATTTTTAAAAAATCAATATAAAGACTGAACAAGGGCCAACTTCTTAACATTGACTTTTTCTTTTGTACTTCGAGGCATCTCCCTGTGGTGCTTGGGCTGATTTTGAACTCCTAGACACTAGAGAACCTCCCATCTACAGGGAAGCACAAAGTGCAAGATGGAAGTACTGTGATTCGGGCTGCGAAGGACCCTGGTATACAGGAGCTTCATAAGTTCCAGCACATCTCCCCATACCTGGAGGTCAATAACTTCTGCAGCCTCCTCAGCGCTGGCTGGTGTTGACAACTTACCCAGCCTGAAGCTGTTATTGGCACATGGTCATTTTTGTGTATTTTGGACTAAATGCAGACCAAGCAGCTGAGGACTGCTGGGAGAAGAGGAACTAAGAGCCCCAGGACTGCTGTGAAAATAGGCTGGCCAGGGGTCTAAGGGCTGTTGCAAACATGCAGTGGGGGCCACAAGAGCAGCTACAGATAGATGGGGCTAAGGAATCATGTAAGAACTGTTTCCCAGCGCTGCAGCTCTTCTTTGGCTGTGCAAATCTCAAGTGGGCCTCTGCGGTCTTATCTGGTGACAAGACACCACCTCAGACTCTGCAGGACTGAACCTGTCACCAAGCCTGACTTTAAACATTGATTTTTTTTTTTCATATACCAGAAGTAATTCACTTGGCAATTGTGAGACTAACTTGAAGAATTTAAAATGTTATATGAATGTAAGTTATTACCAGGTAGTAGAAATAATTCGGTGTTTCCTGATCATATTGTCATTTGAGGTAAAAATGGACAGTAGACTTTGCTGCTAATATGTAATTTAAAAAAAATTAAGTTGGCTCAATAAAGCTATATATGTATAAAAAGGAAATAAACATATCATTTATGTTTTTGTGTTCCCAGTAATTTCTTTTGGAAAGATCTGTAAAATATTTGAAAAGCTAAAAAGCTGTAAGTAATGATTTTTGTTAGATTTTTTTGTTCATTTGAGACAGGGGCTTGTTTAGCCTCCCAGGCTGGCCTCAAATTCACAGCAATTCTGCCTCAGCCTCCTGAGTGTACAACACCACATCCAGTTAAGATTTGATATTAGTATCAATTAATGAGTTAGTTAAATAATTTTGTGGGTTTTTTTGGTAGCCAGCTCAGCCTGTCCTGGGGGCAGGGCTGGCACAGCATGTGGTGCCAGGGATCAAATTGAGATCCCCGCACTTGCTTAAGCTTGCCGAACAGGTGCTTCAGACCACTGACCACTGAACTATCTCACCAGCCCCCCCTAAATTGTATTTTTTTCTAAAGAATCATCTGCTGATTTAATCTCTCCCAAAGCCATGGGTCTCTTTTGGTTGATCAATGCGATAGAGAAACTCTGCAGGTGAAAAATATCCAAGATATTCCACTGTGTCTGGAGTAGTGTCATAATGGTAGTGTCCACCTTCTCCATGGTGACTAAAAAAGTGAGTGTGTTCCAGTCGCAAATCGAAGCCCTGGGACAAAAGACAAGCACTGTTAGGGCATACTGAAAGTATTTTGATTAGAATTCCTTTAAGAGGGAAGAAGGAATTTGTTAATATATGTGTGTGTGTGTATGTGTGTGTGCATATTTAAATAGGCAACAACTTAATAGGATTCTAAAAGTCAAATGGTATAAAAGGATATATTCAGTAAAATGTATCTTCTCAGAGGCTCTCACTGCTCATTTCCTTTTACAGACAATACATGTAAGCAGTTTTTTATAAATCCTTCCAGAAATACTTAATTTTTCTTCTTAAATTTAAATTGTAGCACTCTGCACACTGTTCTACGTACTGCTGCTTCTTTCACTTTATCCTTTGACATCTTTGTCTATTAGATCATAAAACAACTTCTGTATTCTTTTATTTTATACCTACGTAGTATCCCCTTGTATGCTTATAGCTTCTTTTTTTTTTTTTTTTGGTAGAATCGGGGATTGAACTCAGGTCCTTGTACTTGACAGGGAAGCGCTTATTCCACTGAGCCATCTCCCCAGCCCTGTATATAACTTCTTAATTGACACTTATACTACTTCTAATTTTGCTATTACATTATTGTCATTCGTAATCTTTTAACCTATTTTACAAAATTATGCATATATTTAAATATAAAGTCTTACATATGTGATCACTGGATCAAAAGATAAAACCAGTTCACACTGTGGTGGATATTTGCTTTGAATTCACATGTATTAATTTTCCATGTACAGGACTCCATGATGAACACCTGATAAAATGATAGGAGATCTGAATCCGAGTTGTGATTCTACCTTAACAGTGTTCCTCTGGGTGTTACACAAAATGCCCGTGCCTTCCTATACTAAAAGGTATAGTCTGCTTTGCCTAGCTCCTAGGGGTAAGTTAATGAGTCCTTATCTTTCAATTCTATATACTATTCTAATGTTTAAATAAGACCACCACAAAAAATACCTAGCTCTAAAGGATAGCCTAAAAATAAATAAATAAATAAATAAAAATAAAAGCATTGTAGTAAAATAATAGAACAGGGCTGCAAGTACCGCCAACATTTTGGTCCAGCTTTTCAAGGTCAGTAAGACTCAGGACATAGGAGAACCTGTATTGTAATATCATGTAACTCAGTTGGGTCCCAAATTTTCTGATCAAGGAGATTATGGGGCCACAGAGGAATGTGATCGATGATGTAGAGTGTAAGGAGAGCCACATGGAGAGAAAACATTCTCTCAGACTTTCATAGCGAGCAAATTGGTCAAGGAATGGCCGTGACTCATCCACATGGCTGACACTGGCAAAGGATCTACAAAGTGTGGTACAGGGTTTCAGGGTAAGTCCCAAGGGGACTTGACTGACCTTGTCAGATACAAAAGTTACATTTCTTGTTATATAGGTCTTGCTTTATCTTGGTCTTAACCATCCAGCTGAAAAGTATAGACAAGGTATGAAAAGTGAAGCCATTTTACTATGCTGAGTTGTGGAAGGCCCAAGTCTTTAGATTCAGACATTGCCAGTCCTGTGAATAACCCACTACTATTGTGGACTCCTGGACTATATTGGAATATTTTGCTAAATTCATGCACCTATAATATTTGGATGCAATGGAATACCCATCTCTGACAAAATGAAAGAAAAAGAGATAAAAATGAAGGACCATTTTGTATCTGCATATACAAAATAGTTAGGATAGATATATAGCTACTTTCTCTTAATTCAATAAGAAGAAAGATTTGTACTAATAGAGTTCGGACAGGATATCTTGTCCGTCCTGTACTATGAATAACTACTACAAAGACAACAATATGCCATGTATTAGTTGTTGTAACTCTCCTACCAACTTGCTTTGAAGCTATCTCACTGCAATTTTTTTCTCAATAAAATTAAAAAATAAGTAAAATAAAATAGTAGAACAAAGTGAGACTTACTGGGTCTTTGGAGACAAAAACTGGTAGGCAAACCAGAGGAGCCTTCATCTCATAAAAATGCAACCATTTATTTACCTCTTCATCAGAGTTCAATGGACAAGAAGAAAATTCTTTGGGCTACAATGAAAGTTAATTAGATAAGTAAACATGGAATATTACTGGGAAGTGAAACAAAGTATGTTTAAGTTAAAAATTTGAAACTTTCTTACACATTCTACTGATTTTTTGGCATGGTTTAAATAACCTAGTTTTCAAAAAGATAACCAATCAATGTGTATAAATTAAGGCTTAGGAATGAATACATGAAGGAATGAGGTGATTATTGTGTTAATCTTTTTTTGTTCTTTTTTCTTTTTGTTGTGTTGGGGGATTGGACCTAAGGCCTTGCATAAGGTAGGCAAATACTCTCCTATTGAACTATGTCCCAGCTAATTTTTGTTCACAGACTCAGGTTTTTATATATCCATATTCTAACCTTTGAATTTTTAAAAAATCAATTAATTTATTGGATACAGGGTCTCACTATGCAGTTCAGACTCATAGTGATTCTCCTGTCTCAGCCTCTCAGCACTGCGCCCCCATGCCACATTCCAGGGTTGACATTGAGTGACCTGGGTTCTGGAGCAGGCAGAACATGCAGTATTGGGTCCTTGTGCTTGCCAGAAAGGTGCTTAGACTGCAAATACGTTTTTTTTTTTTTTTTTGTGGTACATGGGATTAAACCCAGAACCTCATGCATGCTAGGCAAAGAGGCAGTGTATCACTTAGCTCTACCTCTTTCACTCCATCTAAACCCCCTACTGCTACCAGTAATGAAAGGGTGATGTGGGGACAATAAGGCACTATAATTGAGTAGAAGCTTGAAACAGAGAACAAAATACTTTAGAATTAACCCTAACCATGCAAGGAAAAGACACACTGAAATTTATAAAACAGTGCTAAAAGAAAAGTGAAAGAGCCCAGTAAGCAGAAAGACCTCACCTTCAGGGACTGGATGACTCAATATTAAGATACCAGCATTACCCAGAACGCTACAGATTCAGTGTGGGCCTGGGGTGCAGCTCAGTGTCACCAAGCCTGCTGACTGCCTACTGAATGCAGGGCTCTGGGCTCAATCCCAAGCACTGATGCAAAAAAGCAAAAACAACAAGTTCAGGTCAATCCCCGTGAAATTGTTCTGGGGGGACAGGGTCTCACTATGTAGTGCAGACAGGCCTTGAATTTTATTATGTAGCCCCAGACAGCCTCCAAGTCGCAGCGATCCTCCTGCCTCAGCCTCTCAAGTGCTGGGATTACAGACATGTGCCACCACGCCCAACCCCTTTATAATCTTAATGCCTTATTCATAGAAAAATAGATCCTAAAACTTATATGGAGCATATGGACACTGAAATTTTTGAAACCTTGAAAAAGTTAGAGATCTCATACTTCTTGATTTTAAAACTTACTGCAAACTTATAGTAATAATATTTTACCACTCATTAGAGATGTAACAAGACATCCAGACTAATGGGATAGAATGGAGAAGCCAGAAAAAAAAAAAATTTTTGAAAAATTATTTTCAAAGAGTGTCAACACATTCAGCAAGAAAAAACAGCCTTTTCAAAAATGGTGCTAGGAGCTAGGGGTGGTGGTGCATACCTGTAATCCTGGCATTGGAGAGCCTGAGATAGGATTACTGTAAGTTTGAGGGTACATAGTGTGTTCAACTACATAGCAAGATTCTGCCCTCCTGCCCTCCTCAAAAAAGAAACCATTAAAGAGCTATTTTCATATTCATTTAACCAACTACTAAAAATTATAAAATAAAAAAGTAGTAAATGCCTTAAACCTGGCTTCATATAGTATTCTATACTAAATGTGTTAACATATTTAGCACATATTTACTTTATTTTTGGAGACAGGGTCTGTGTTGCTCGGGCTAGTGTCAAAGTCTTGGGTATAAGTGATCCTTGTGTCTCAGCCTTTGGAACAGCTGAGATTCCAAGTGCTTGCTTCTGCAGTCAGAAGCATAAGATTATAATGTTCATAATGCAATTTCTTTCTTTTCTTTTCTTTTTTTTTTCTTTCTTTCTTTAATTTTGAGACAGGTTTTCACTCTGTAGTCCAGGCTGGCCTTGAACTCACTATGTAGCCCAGGGTGGCTGTGAACTCAGGGCAATCTTCCACCTCAGCCTCCAAAGTGCTGGGATTACAGGTGAGTTGCCACCATACTCAGCTTCATAATGCTATTTATTTTCCCCAAATCACAAACATCTTAGTTGCAAAGTCTGTTGTGTATTTAGTTTTGGATTTTGCACATTGAAAAGCAAGATCCCTTAACTACACAATGAGTTCCATGCCAGCTTGGATTACACAGTGAGATCCTATTTCAAAAAACAAAAACCAAACAAACAAAAAATGAAAGAGAACTCTACCCAGACATAATCTCACCTTATGATTTACACCACATCATTTAAAACTGAGCAAAAGATTTGTTCAGGATTTCTTTCAAGGGAGAATTTTCAACACACTTAAAAATCTTAAGAATGAACCGTACGCACCCAACACTCACAAACGCGAGCACACACTCATGGGCTCTTACCATAATATGTGCCTTTACTTTTCCCTTCTGAACTATGAAAGTGCCCCCCATCCCTACGGGCTTGTTTCCATAATGGCTTTCCAGAGCCTGTCTCATACATGTCACAAAATTCAGGTGTCCAGTTCTTCTTTTGGCTTTTACCTCAATTACCTACAGAGAACATAAATACCACTTAGTAAGCTCAACAATTTTATGTAAATACTGCCAAACTGTTAACATTATTTAATACAATGCCATAAAATAAGGATTTCCTTGCTTGCTTAACACACCTAGATCTGAACTCACATATGTATATACACATATGTATCCATTATATAGAACATTTAATAATCTTTTTTTGTGTAGCGGAACCAGAGATTGAACTCAGGCCCTTGCACTTGCCAGGGAAGCACTTATTCTACTGAGCCATCTCCCTAGGGCCCCAGCATTTAATAATCTTATGTATGCTTTCCTGAACTGAGTCTTACACTGAACTTGAAAGACTTTTAGTTACCTAAGTCAGGATTAACCTCTGCTAAACAGACTCCCTATGAAACTGTGGACTAAGTCTTTTCTACTTTAGTAGGTATTTTTATTTCTCAAGTTAGCTGAAGTGGCTAGCACTACTTATAAAATCTGGGACCTCTCAAGTGCTAACCCTGAAATCATCTTTTGTATCCTAAAAGGAAGAAAATATGAAGGTAAAGTGTTAATTCTCCCTGTATTTTGCGTGCTATAAGTTTTTGCTACCACCATTTTTGTCCAGCACAATGTGTGATCGGTCAGAAGTGAACCAATCACCGATTTACTGCCTACAGATAGGTGTTATCTATTTTAGCCTGATTGTTCTGAGTGATGTACCAAATTATATTCTATAACTTTTAGTTACTCAGAAAAACATACTGGTTTTACTCTTCAGTTTTAAGTAAGACTTCCATGTTGCCTTACTATCCTGATGCTCATAAAGAGCTATCCTGGGTTATGTAAAGAGCTTTGGCTCCGGTAGCTCTGATGTCCTTAGGAAGGCCCCATTTAGCATAAAAAAATTAAAAAAATTAGCTATCTGGCAACATTTAAAGAATTCTATGTTTTTATAGACAAAAATCACCTTCCCAGGTTGGCCCTCACTGGCAAAAAGATTAGCCAGTAATGCACATCCAAAATCCTGGTATTTCTTGCTGTATTTTTCTAGTAGATGACCTCCGTCTGCAGGGTTAATATAGGCAAAGTAACTTCCGTTCACAGGAGGGTTGTGTTCACTTTCTGTTTGAATAATTGGCATAAACTAAAAAGAAACGAAGCCAGTCAATTAGTACATCTATGCAGGCACTCTCAGTATACCCTGGGGGAGCTGGGGATGGATCCCCTGGCCCCTGCATCTGCCTAAGCAGATGCTTTAATGTGCTACCATTTTGAATAATGTAAAGTTTTTATTTCAAGAGTTTAAAACATTTTAATCTTTCATAGATACTATATATTCATATATATTAATATTACTAATCTTGAATTATATGTACATTCTCATATATGTTAATATACTATTTAGTATATATCATATATAGTACAGCATATTATGAAATATACTGGTAATAGGTATTAGCTGCTATAAATAACCATAGTATCACTATGATAGTTTGCTACTATTAGGCTTGCATTCCAGATTAGGTTGCTAAATACTCCATCTAATTCAAGCATCTTTCATACCAAAAGCAAAGATTTACAGAGCAGTGAGGAACATATGATATACATGAATAGAACTCCTTTTACACTCAGCCTTCAGCAGAATAACCAAGGCTCTGGGTTCATCCAGATCTCCCCTGAGGAGATCTGAAATTAAAGGGTAGTGTTCCATTACAGTTGGATTCTGGGGCATGTGCTGTGATCCGGGTATGTGCCAAACAGCATCAAATGTGCAGGGAGATACGACATCAACCACTCATAATTTGCTCAGAAAGTATGCTTTGTGAAAAGGTAGTAACAGGAAGAAGGCAAATCAAATATCCAATCAATAAAATGGGTAACTATACATATGTACTGACCTCTGAATTGAACCCAAGAGTCTGAAATGGGCCTGCCCCTGCTCCAAGAATAAAAGCTCCAGGCAGCTTGATTTCTCTTGCAATCTTATTCAAATCATAAACCTATACAGAGAAAAATTAGTTAACACATGTATTAAACAAATTTCCTGGTTTACTTTTCACTGTTGAGTCCATTAGCACTTTCTTACCTGGCACATTGACCAGTGAATCTTCTAATAGTAAACAGGAGTAATATGTATGTATGTATATGGTTGTTGCAGGGTCTCACTATGCAACTTGGACTCGTGATGATCCTCCTGTTTTCAGCTCCCCAGCGCTGGGATTACAGGAGCGTATCACTACACCTGGACTCGGTGACCAGCTAAGCCCTCCCTGGGGGCAGAGTTGGCAGGGCATGTGGTGCCAGGGATTATGCACCCTGCACTTGCCTAAGCAGGTGAGCTTAGCTATCTGCTAAGTGATCTCGCCAGCCCCAGGAACAATCTTCATGAGAACGTGAAGAATAAAAGTCCACTTACTTTCTTTTTGTTTACAAGAGGCATTAAGTAAGGCACACCTCCTACTTCTGCAATTCTAGTTTTCCCACAGATGCCTAAAAAGATACAAGTCATCTTAAAAATATGCAAACATAAAACTGAAATACAAAGTGCCAGAAAATGCCAATTTATTAGGAGTATATAACCTTCGTTCTTAAAAGTTTTTAAAATAGCAAGAGTTGGAAGATGTAAGAAGCTAGTATTTGTGTTCTCTTAACTACCTATTGGTGTCTCCAACATCATGACAACTTGCATGCTTGATGTAGTGAGTAGCATAAAGGCACCTGAAAGTTGCTACTAGAGCACACACTAGAACTGAGGCCAAAAGTTGGATTAGACAAGGTATCTAGAATTATTTGCAATGCCTTAATTTTTTATTTATTTATGAAACTGGGGATTGAACTCAGGCTCTTGCACTTGCCAGGGAAGTGCTTATTCTACTGAGCCATCTCCCTGGCCCCTGCAACACCTTAATTTTTAAAAATCTATTTTTTTGGGGGGAGTTCTAGCTTTTTTCTTTTAATTTTTTTTTTTTTTATAATTTAAAATATTGTGCTGTAGTAGAATACACGTTTTTTAAGTCCATCCTGGGAAAACTTGCAATTTGCTCATTTCCTGCATTATTTATATAAAAGACAAGTAATAACCTTAGATGTGACCAACTTTCTATTTGTTGGGGGGATAGTTTGGGATTGAACCCAGGGCTGTTAGCCAAATAAGAACATTCTCTACTTCTGAAGCATTCCTCAGGTATTCTCCTTGTTTACTTATCTTGGTACAGTTAGATGTAGTTTGGATGAAGGTACTTCCTTTAAAGTGAAGAGTAGAAAAATTTCTGTTGAGAAAAAGTAGTCATGGGACTGGAGATATAGCTTGGTGGCAGAGCATTTATGAGGCCCTGTGCTTAATCTCCAGCATTATATACATGTAAGCACACAAAGAAAAAAATTTTGCCAGTTTTGTGCTAACATTGCAAAGTAAAGCAGATATAAAAGCTCTACTTCTTTAGCTATGGAGAGCATTGCTACATAAAATTCTTATAGGTCCATTTTACAACTGAGGATTTAGGAATTGGTTTTCATAGAACCAGCAGAATTTACTCATAGACAAGATTCTTTTTCATAAGTGCTAATGATAGGGCTGGGGAGATGGCTCAATGGAATAAATGCTTCCCTGGCAAGTGCAAGGGCCTGAGTTCAATCCCCAGTTCCACCAAAAAAAAAAAAAAAAAAAAAAAAAAAAAAAAGTGCTAATGATGTTGAAGTCTAGAGAAATCATTGGGGGATTCTGATAAAAAACTATGAAAAAAAATGATAGTTTATAATGGTGAGTGTAGAGATGGAGAAGAGGAAATTAAAACGAGTGAAATTTTATACATATTGACTTCAAGTTAGGTGGAGATGTGCAACAGGCAGCTGGAAATACACATCTATAGCTAAGAAAAAGAATTAGGTGAGACAAACATTTCAAAGCTGCATATCCAAGTAGTAATTAAATCTCAGAAGTACATGGAGAAGCCCAGAAGGATTATACAAAATAAGAAGAGACTGAAAAAAAATTCTGGAAAACATCAATATTTAAGAGAATGCCAGAAAGAGAAAGTCAAAAACCATGAAAGAAAGGTGGCAGGAACCAAGAAGAGGCAAAAAAGTCCAAAAAGCGAGGCCAAACAACCAAAAGAAGAATGTTGGGCAGCATTGGCCGAATAGTATAAATATATATATATATATATATATATATATATATATATATATATATATATATATATATACCAGTTAAATAACATTAATAAATGTCATTAGTGATCTTAGCAAGATCAATTCATGTAGTGATTGCCTGTGTTTATGAAAGGCCATACACATACACATATACATATATATATATGGCTTCCAATGTTGTAATTTCAAGCCATACAGATTGGTGACCAGAAGTCTTTTTCAAAGTTTGGATGACAGAATTAAGATTTTTTTCTTTGAATACATTTTCTGATTTAACTAATTATCAAATACCCTCATATCTAGAAGAACCAAGGCTATGATAAAAGTATTATTTTAAATGAGCTCAAGATGTGAACAGAAACTGCCATCCATACACAAACCTCCTAAAATAAGTCTGCTAACAATCAAGGACTGTTTAAGCTGGAAAGGAGCTAAAGGGACATTTGGTGAAGTCTCCCTATTCTAGTGTATCTGGGGCTGAGACATTTTGAGGTCTTACTCCAGGTAATGAAAATGGTTATGTGAGAAACAGAACTAGAAACTAGGAATTTTTCCATAGCAAACTACTTTTTAATAAAGACATCAACTACATAAAAATAAAAACAATATGTTTATCTATAAATTCCTCATCACAGTAGAGTATAAAGGGAAAAGATTAGAGGTCCAAAGCAGAGAGATATACATTTAAATCTGATTATGGTGCACTGTGCTTACTTAGTTTCTCTCAGCTTCAGTTTTCTCATTGGTAGTCTGGAGCTAGTATTTACCTTGCACTGTTACTGTAAAAATTAAAAATCACATACAGGAATCCATCCATCAACAAATTATCTGACTCAACCAACATCAATTTCTTTCCCTTCTCCCATGAAAGAGTACATAATCACTTTGCAGATTTGTTGAAGGGTCATAAATATTCAATAAGTGAGTTACATGTAAACCCTTTCTTGTTCTGTTCATTTTTTTTTTTTTTTTTTTTTTGGCAGAACCGGGGATTGAACTCAGGGCCTTGCACTTGTCAGGGAAGCACTTATTCCACTGAGCCATCTCCCAGGCCCTTGTCTTTTTTTTAAACAGGGTCTCACTATGTAGTTCAGGCCGGCCTGGAACTCATATGGTAGCCCAGCCTGGCCTCAAATTCAGAGCAGTATTCCTGTTTCACCGTCCTGAGTACTTAGAGATACAAAACTTTTAAGATCCTTTCCAGCCTTGAATAAATAAATAATATGTCCCTAGCATTTTGACAATTAAAAAAAATCTAATTTTAAAAAATTGTGTGATATCAGGGTGCATAGTGGTGCACACCTATAATCCCAGCACTCAGGAGGCAGAGGCAGGAGGACTGTTGTGAGTGCAAAACCAGCCTTAGCTACAAAGTCAGCTGAAGAGATCCTGTCTCAAAAAGGCAAAATCAATCAACCACGTGATACTGATAATTTAGTGTATTAAATATTATAGAAATAATGAAGTTTACAGAAGCACATAAAGCACAATCACTTCCCAAAGGTATAAAATGAAATTTGAGCAAATCAGAAAGTAATGAGCATGAAAATTAAACAATACAGTATTTGGCTGAAAAGTTGTGACAATATTTATAGATAAAAATATTTCTGGTTTCAGTAAAAGATTTTGACTGAACACCAAAACCATACACACACATACACAGACACATACATACCACACATACACACATACACACACATATACAAAAGTCCTCCTCACCTTTTACAGGGAAGTTAAATGGTTCCTTAGTCAAATCAGGACAATCAACGACAGAGACCTGGACTTCAGCAAAGTTGTCCTTTAGCCCCTCTTGCATAACTAATAAAGACATGAAAATGGTTATTTAACGTAGGTAAAAATTAGTCACCATATATCAAATCTTCCTTCAAATTTTCTATTTGTTACACTCTCAATCTAAATTTATATACTGAAAAGGAAAGGAGAATGCTGGGCTGTTTTCTCATTTCTTTAGGTAGTCCTGGGATGGAGGGCAGAGCCTCCCTCGAGCATGCTAAGCACATGCTTTACCACTGAGTAATTTTCAGTGATTTCAAATAACTGGAGATCAATAGACTGCATGCAGGTAAGGACTACTGTCCTTTGGGAGAGGAGATTCAAAAAATATATTGAAATGTAAACATTTTAAAAGGAAGCAACCACTTGCAACAACTTCAAGAAAGATTACAGATAAAATGTTGAGCAGAAAAAAAAGCCTGGCAAGCATGAGATCTTCAGTTCAATGCCCCATACCACCCCACTCAGAAAAAAAAAAAAAAAAAAAAAAAAAAAATCTTAACCAGCCCCTAGAAATCTAAGTCAGTTTATTGGCAGTCTGTCAAGTCAGATGAAGGAAAAGTAGCATATTCAGGAACACCATTAACTCACAATAGTAGACGATATATTTAAAAAATAATTCACACACTAAAAAAGCTAAAGCTGAAAAAGTCAGCATCCCACATACTTAAATCTTCAATTATTACAGTTGTTTTCATTGTGTAAACTCAGTATCATCAACATTCTACAACTGGTGAGTTTAGTTTATTTGGAGGGACAAAATTTTAGTCTTTCTCAATAAAAATAGCATAGGTACTAAAACAGAAAATTTTATGCCAAAAGCACCATTTCATTAAGTAAGATAGACATATGTAGCAGATAAGTAGTAACTACATATATATTTTAGAAACTTGGAATTTCCTCTTAAGAATAGCTCTTAAAAATCCAAAGTTAGGGTTGAGGAGATGGCTCAGTAGAATAAGTGCTTTCCTGGCAAGCGCAAGGGCCTGAGTTCATAGCCCTGGTTCCGCAAAAAAGAGAAAAAAACCCAAAGTTAATACTGTTTTTACCTTTAGCAAGCTCTGGGAGACTTGGCACATGAAAATAAAACTCAGAACAAGCTGTCATTTCTTTCTTCTTTGAGGTTATCCAAATAGAGCTACTGGCTAATTATCACAGGGGTTCACAGTGCACCGGGCAGGAACAGCGGCTATTCTGTATGAGAACACTGAGAGTTCAGTTACATAATGAGGGCAAAGAGCATTTAGATTTTTCTATCCTCACAGAAAACCAACCCCGGCTTTAGCATTAGCATTCCAAGTATATAACTGGCAAAAGATCTCTTTTAATACTGTTCTTTCCTTCCATGTTCATGGTGCTAGAGATCCAATCCAGGGCCTCATGCATGCTTAGCAAACACTCCACCCCTGAGCTATACACCTCCAGTCCAATACTGTTAAATGGTTGACATTTAAAATAAACCAACAAGATGAGTCATCAAGCCACAAGGGTTCACATGATTCATTCCTTTGGTTACCTATCTGGATTGAACCTGCAATTTTCTGATTGTTGGTGCTGAAATAAAAAGCATTTATTTAGGATTATGAGTAAGTGTCTACATGCCAAGAACAGTATAATATCTCAACACATAGATGTCTCTGCAATAAATAACTTATGTTCTGTATTCTGTATTTGACATGTAAGGTGAAAAATTACACTTCTTAGATTATCACCTTTACAGAAAGAAACTTAACTTACTAATAAAAGCTATGGATATGATTACCTTCATAAATTTAAATGTTGACATTAGTACCTTCTTATATATGTCAATCTGAAATTATTTAAAACAGTTAAAATGTCTCTGTCCTAAGCAATTACAAATTATTCAACTCAAAAATGTGTTTAAAATGCAAAACGTGATTAATACATATTTAATTTAGGAGACCAGATTATGTACACCAAATAACTAATTCAAAGGTTACTTTCTTGCTAGGCAGGTTTAAAGTGAAATTATCCTGATAAGTGAACCAATTACAACTGAATTATAACTTGATATATAACTTGATACTTTAAAAATATATGCTAAGCATAATTTATAGAAAACAGATATACTTACACAGAGACCAGTGTCTTACCTTAAGTGTTCAAGGGATAAAGTGTGCAAGTTGAGTGAGATAAGATGAAGTCAGACATTTAAAAAAAAGAGGTGGGTGGGAATCTCACACCAGGCCAATCACGAACAACGAATACAGGTGACTCTTACAGATATTACTGTTTTTAGGAACTTTGCCAGAACGTCATCAAAATTGTTAATAGAACACTTCACTAGTCTGAATAGTTTCTGGTTTGAACAAGCTTACTTAGCAAGCGAGAGGTGGGTCCTCAGAATCACTCGATGTAGATTTTTGGTGTTTTGGGCACAGAGTCTCACTGTATAGGGCAGGTGGGCCATGAATTGGCAGCAATCCTCCTCCCTCAACCTCCTAGTGTGGGGTTACAGCTGTGCCTGGCTAAAGTAGTTTTCCAAAAACTGTTTAAAACAATATTTTCAGCTTTGTAGTCTTTTTTTTTTCCCCCCTGCTTTTAAGATAGGATCTCACTATGTACTTCAGGCTGATCTTAAATTCGCTATCACTCTGCAGCAACCCGGGCTGCACTCAAACTCAGTGATTGTCCTGTCTCAGCCTCCCAAGTAGTGGTTTTATAGGCATGTACCACCACACCTGGCTTGTAGTTTTCACAGAAATTAAATTTCTAGGCAACCCACTCTGGTTCCTTTTTGTCCCTCTCTTGGAAAGAAGCTTTCTCCCAATAAATATATTCTGCTCTTATCCTCTGTTGTTCTTAAAATTCATTCTTCAGATTTAGAGAACACAAACTCATCCCAAGTATCTTTCAGGCTGGAGTTTCACTCCCTTATATCAGTTTCATTATTTAACACTGTGAGACAAAAGGACTTGGCCTGTACAGTGGTAGCTAATTCAAAAGGGTTATATGGATCCATTGTACCTCTGCCATCCCCACAAAAATGCATTATACTGATTTTTCAGATAGTAAACCAAATTGTCATTCTATGTTTATGTATAATTAAATTTGGTGTTACTGTGTTTAGTATTATATTTATGAGAAGACTGAGCTATAATTTAAATGTCTTACAATGTTATTAAATTTGGTTGAGAAATAAACTTGATTTGAAATGCAAAAAAAAAAAAAGGAAAAAATTGAATTTCTTTTCTTTCTTTGGGCACCCAGAGCCTTTGCATTAAACTACATTTCCTGCCCTTTTAAATATATACTCTGGTTTCTCTTCAGATTGTATAAATCTTTTACCTTTTAAATGTATTTTGTCTTTTCGAGACAGCTGCTATGCAGTTCAGACTGGCCTTGACATTGCCCAGGCTAGCAGCAATGCTCATGTCTCAGCCTCCCGAGTGTGGGCTGCAGGTATGTGCCAAAAGGCCCAGCTTCAGTGTTTTTCATTTTGAGGCCGAGTCTTAGTAAATGGCCATGTGGCCTGTGCTGGGGTAGAATCTGTACTCCTCTGGCCTTAATTGGGCACTCACACAACACTGGGATTACAAACACTGGTGTCATCATACTAGGCTTTATTTTTTTTTTATCTATTTTTAAAGTGAACCACAATTTTTATTCATTCATTTCCTGCACTTGAAGTGTCATTCTTCAGTGACATCCTTGGCCTGTGATTCTTTGCCATAGTCCTTAACCACCACACAACTGCAACCAACCACTTTATAGGGTTTTCCCTCAAGGTCAGTTTTAGACGCCTACCCATTCCCTGAGTATCTCATTGTTATCAACCTTAATTAGGTTGATTTGGTGCTCAGCACAAAGGGCCTCCACTAACTTTACATACGTAGGCTCATCACAGTTGGATGCAAGCATATAGAGATGGGCTTGGTGCTTGTTTAAGGCTTTGGCAGCTTCGTGAATTCCATGCGCAAGGCCATCGTGGATGAGAGTGGTCTTCAGCACCTCTTGTAAAGCAGTACTGACATCCATTACACCTCCAGCAGCAATGCTTTCCCAGCCCATGTCCGGGGTTACAGTAAAGCCGAATTTTGAACACACAAGAGCCTCGGCCTCTGCACAACTCGGCCTTGGCAGGGAAAGAGTTAGGCTTTATTTTCTTATTTTGAGACAGTGTCTTGCTAAATGCCCAAGTGAGGCTGGAATTTGTAATCCTTCGGCTTCAGCTTCTTAGGGTACTAGGATTACACCTATGTGCCACCATGTCTAGCTATGTTCTTAATTTTGATACTTCCAAACAACATAGTTTTCATAAGGATGCCATTGCATAAAGTTGAGACTTAATATTTTTTTCCTTTTTTTTTTTTCCTTAAGAAATGGAACTCCCTCTGTGGCCTGGAACATTTGGCAGAATGGGGGACTGAACTCAGGCCTTTACACTTGCCAGGGAAGCACTTATTTACAATAAGCCATTTCCCAGGTCCTAGGGCAGCATTTAGAACTGTATGAAATACTAGTGTTTACTCTTGGTTATTTAACGTACACAATCTGGTCTCCTAAATATAAATAACTATGTAACAGGCCCAAAATAATATATTAATCATACTTAACATATTTTTTATATTTATCTTTTTATTTTTTAAAGAGAATAAAAATACAAACAAAAAACACTAGAAACAATACAGCATTTCACTAAACAAAATAATAGGAATTCAACAATGGTGGTTAAATTGCATAATGTTGTCTTCAAATTAGTTGTTTAGATTACCAGATATAAGCATTCAAAATTGTTTTAAAAAGTTATGAAATTAAAAAGAAAATTTAAGCATTAACTTCTCCTTTCAATAGACCAGCAGAAATCAACAGTACACAAGACTTGTAGATTTAATAACCAATTCAGTAGTGTAGCAGGCTACAAAAACAGCGCTCAAAAACAAGTGGCAGGGCCAGCACCACATGTGGTACTGGGGTCCCTGTGCTTGCTTAAACAGGTGTTTAGACTGCGGAACTATGTCGCTGGCTTTCCCCTTCCATTTTGAACAAAAGTCCTGAATTTGCATTTTGCACCAAGCCTTACACATTACATAATGAAGCCTATTCTTCATGTGGCAGCAATGGGACACACGCAGATATCCAGAGCTTAAGGTAGTTGTACAGCCTGTGGATGGAGTGCAGTGGACACTGCCTACAGCACAGGGTTAATAACTGGAACTCTTTAATATTTGGAGTGAAGAGTCATTACTTTCTTTTTTTATTTTTATTTTTTACTGTAATAAAATTTTATTATATAGTTATGAAAATGCATATAAACATAATTGAAAATTCTTTCTACAGACCAGTGTTTACACAAGAGACTATAAATGGTCACTAAGCATATAAAAATTCTTCAGTTTCTTTAATAAGGAAAAGTAACCATTGGCGACAATTCTCAGTTACTCATTGCTGGGACAAATACCCAACACCCAAGATGAAGGAAGGAAAGGTTTATTTAGCTCAGTTTACTGTAGATTTCAGTCCAATTCAGCTTGCTCCGAGGCAGACTGATACATGGCAGAGAGCAGTAGAAGGCAGCAAAACAGCGAGAGCAAATGGCAAGAGAGAGCAAGTATGTCTCTCTTATGTTGTATTCAGGCTATCTGCCCCAGGCTGGGTGCAGCACCACCTGGGTGCATAATCCCAGTGGATCAGGAATTAATCACAAAGTCTAGAAGACGTCCCCATGAATGTGTGAGGTTTTGGGAGACAACTAGACACAAACCATGACATGTGTATTTGGCTATTTACTATGTTTTGGGCATTTTGTCTTCACAGACCCAGATAGTGGACATGTAACACACATACACAATAAAGCAAGACCTAGCCGGGCGTGGTGGCGCATGCCTGTAATCCCAGTACTCGGGAGGCTGAGACAGGAGGATTGTTGTGAGTTCGAGACCAGCCTGAGCTACAAAGTGAGCTCGAGGCCAGCC